>JAHSPW020000005.1:20720780-20980780 GCA_019985065.2 Arctostaphylos glauca | reverse complement strand
TTGCCTGTACGGGTTAAGGTTAAGCTATGCTTTTAATGACTCTTATGCGTTGGTATATCCAAGCAAAGTATGGCAGGATACCTTTAGATAAGAGGTCACCTATGTAAGTGTGAAGTAGGGCCGCTTCTATAAGAATTGAGAAGGCAAAATTCTTTAGAACACTTACTGAACCAGGCGAGAGTTCAGGGCCAAAATGAACTCAATAGTGAGAACTAATTTGTGTTAGGAGAAATTCCTATGTGAAGTCTGTTGTCTAGGTTTACATGAGAGGCAGAACAGTTCAAGACATCATGTTCACTGTTCAGCCTGTAAATACGATAGATTTTCACGAGGGAAGGTTGAAGGCCAAAAGCTACCTATCCTATGTAGGAATTATCCAATGTACTCTCTCTCTTCAAGTCTTTGTTGTCTTCCATTTCGTCATATTGTCAATTTTCATTCATGTGGGGGATTGTTGGAAAAAAATGGATTTTAATCCATAATTTTGGTGACTTTGTCCCAAAGATTAAGGGGTCCCTTAAGACCACTTGAGGTGAGTCTTAGTGGGTTTGTGTACTCCCATATGAGGAGTTTAAACCTTGAAAAGAATGGTTAAAATTCATTAAGGTTTGAATGAGAAATTGATTCTCTAAGTATGCACCATGTGTAGTATGCGAGAGGGTGATAGGTCGCACACGCCGCTGCCGCCGCCTACCTTGGTCCATGGGTCATGGGTCTATATTTGGGCTTGGCTTGGCTTGGCTTGGTGTGGTGTGGTCCTTGGACCCTTAAGCCCAAAAGGTTGGGTTTACTCGCTTGGGCCACGTAATGGGCTTGAGCCCATATAGGTGTGTATTTAAGATGAGAGATCAATTTGAAAATAAAAATTAATTTCTAATTTAAAACCAAATTCAATTTTTAATTTATTGCATAAAATTTATTCTGATTTTAAATCTAGAATTTATTTCTAGATTTGTAACCATAGAATTTATTTTGAAAATAAATCTTAGAATTTAATTTTGGTTTATTATGAAATTAATGTTTTGGCTCCCCCCTACTCCTATAAATTGAG
The DNA here is from genome assembly GCA_019985065.2 of Arctostaphylos glauca. Lineage (NCBI taxonomy): Eukaryota > Viridiplantae > Streptophyta > Magnoliopsida > Ericales > Ericaceae > Arctostaphylos > Arctostaphylos glauca. The sequence continues at coordinate 20,979,729 of JAHSPW020000005.1, read as the reverse complement.
CACCCTTTCTTTGGTTTTGACACACCAACAATTGATATAAGTTTCCTCCATTTTTCGAGTGTTCTTCGTGTTCTTCGATCAAGAGAGAGTGCAAGGCGAATTAGTTTAAAAGCCGGTCTTCGGGAGGTGCTACCGAATCCGAATTCAACCGTTGTATCCTGGGAGACGAACGCCGAGCATATCCTCAAGCACTCCGGTGAGGTGGCACAATTTGTCTTAAGGACACTGTGAGATTCACGGGCCTCGGTTTGCGATTCCAATTTTATTGTCGTTAAATTTTACGCACTATTGTATTTTTTCAGAAATTAAATAAAATTCCAGAATTTGTTTATTCTTACACTGAAAACATATTTGGGTCTTCGTTAACATAAAACGACATAGTTTTAAGTGATGTATTAAAATGATGTGTATGTAGCATTCTTGATATCTAATTGGAGATTCAAGATTGATCCATTGAGATAAGAATTTTATGTTTGTGAATTTATTTATCATTGTTTGTGATTTGTTTAGTACCGATTATGAATCTTTGCTTTTCGTTCGTTCGATGTTATACACATATTGTATGTATGGTGTAAATTTGTCATTGGTGTACTTTGGACCATTGTCAATTTGAGGACCACTGTGAATTTTATTTACATACTACGTGGTTTAGCACTGTGAATTTTTATTTTTATGTGAGGACTTGTATATTTAAATTCATTAATAAATAACATTTTGAATAATTATTTTAAAATTTAATGTATTAATTTTTAATCGAATAATTAAAGCTTATTCCGTATATTTAAATTTATGTTTATATCTGTATTTTATACTTTCATACACATACACTTAACACTATATATACATAATATCGACACATCATATATAATATATATACTCCATCAAATACATATTATCTCCATTATCTTTACATCTCATCACTCTTTTTTGTCTCATCACCTATTTTATCTCTTCCCTACTCCATCTCTCTCCACTATCCATTTTCTTTGATTTTCTCTCAACTCTTGGATCAAACTTCTCATTTCTCCTATAAATACTCTCATCTTCTTCTCTAAATTCTTACGATTTTTTCTCTTCTTTCTTTTTCAAAACTCCTAACCACATCACATCAACCATTCTCCTTTTTTTTTTTTCTAAAAATTTTAACCTCATCTCATTAATCATTCTCCCTTAAACAAACTCTAACCCCTCCTCCATTTCTCTCACCTATCTCATTATGCATATCTCATATATATACATGTGTGTGTATATATATAATGATTTGAGATTTTAAATATATAGTTCGAGCATCTTATTCACTCTGCGTATATATTTTAATTATGCATGCATACCTAAATATGTCAATATATTTATCATGTATATTATAACATGTATTTATATGTTATGTGTGTTCTAAAGATATTATATAATATTAATACTTTAACTTATAATATTTTATATGTTTATATATTATTAGATTACTTATACTATATATAGATATATAGTAAACACTCCACACACATACAATACACACACACACACACACACACACCCCTCTCTCTTCTCCCTCAGCTCACCCCCCGTCACCTCCCCGACAACCACCACCCCCCCCCCCCCCCCGGGATCACCTCCTCTCCCATCACCCCTACCATCTCATCACCTCCCTACCCTCTGTTCCAACGCCTCCTCTATAGGCCATCGTCAATGGCTACTCAACCCGCCCTTGTTGGATTTCACTACAAAATCTCAATCCTCCATTCTCCTCCTCCTTTCTCCTATAAATAGAGACCCCCTCCTCTCTGAATATACACTACAATCATCTAGAGCTGCAAATAAGGAGAAGAGAAAAAGAAGAGAGGAAGAATAAATGAATCGAGTCGGCAACTAAAACTCGTCTGAACCTCCGCCAAACTTCGAACAAGTCGTAAGTCACTCTTCTTGAATCAATTTTGAATATTTTCATATAATATTAGCCTTTAACGATGCATCATTAGAGGAGAAATCATGAGTTATAGAGATTGCTGTATTTTTTCCAGAGCCAATCACGTAGCCGAGTTTCTAGTCAACCGAATGGACTTCTGGATAGGGTTTTGACTGGAATTAAATAAGTTTTCGATATATTCAATTTTACCTAATATTTCTATTATTTTCAAATTGTTCCCCTATTAATATTAAATTATAATTTAAGAATTTATTTTATTTTTATTTTTATTATAATTAAACTTCTCCTAATTATATAAGAATTAAATTATTATTATTATCAATTGTCAATTAAATTAATTTTATGAAAACTTACGTTATCATTTTTTTTGAAAAACTATATTACAATTTTAACTTGAACAAAAATATACTTGTCCTATATTATATTATTAAATAACTTTTTAAAATAAATTAAATATTTATTTATTTAGTACATATATCAATCTTATTGTTACATAATTATATTTCAATTATTTAAATATCAGTGTTTTGATTATATGATCTTAATATGCTAGATATTAGTTAAACGATACCATGAACTCACTCCGCAAATCATGTAAATTTCATGAATAAAGATACTCATGCTAGATCGTCATTAAATTTAAATAATCTAGATTCTATTAGACCACAAATGATTTAGAATACGTTAGGGAACACTTAACCTACACAAGACTATAAAAAGACTAGTTTCTAAATTAGTATCTCATGTTCATTACATACTATTTCGTCTCAATCACATGCTTTACTTATTTGAGTTACTGTATTTCAAAATACCTATGTTACAATAAAGCATGATGTTAGTTTTAAACTATGAGATCTTATTTTGAATAGTTTTGACTTGGATAAACCTAGATACTCAAGATATCCCGTGGATACCCAAACGTAAACACACGGATAAGGACATATGATTCATTGTTGTGGATATATTTTACATGGGATTATTATGCGTGTCTTGTAGTCGTGATGTGACTTGAGCCGAACTTTGACTTTAACCAAAAGTTTGATGGACCCAAGTGTTGTATTTGAGCTGTATCATGCGTTTGGCCAAGTTACGCTTCAGCTGAAGTTATATCTAGTCTTATCGTGCTCTTTTTAGTCTAACCGCCTCCTTCATAAACTTTAAACTTATTTTGTTTGGCACGGTAGTGAAAGGATATAATGTTAGGAAGAACATATTGATTGAGAATATGACGATCGGGAGCATGACGATTGGGCACATGGCAGCTGGGAAGCACAGTTAGTTGCGCGATTGAGATCGTTACCGTTCGGGAGCACCATACTTGGATCATTAATTTAGAAATATTGATTTAGAATATATGACGAGATCATTGATTTAGAACTATTGAATAAATAATGAGGTCATTCTTGGAACAATTAATTTATATGATGTAGTCGTACTTTAGAATACATTAATTTGAGATGATTACTCGGATGATTTCAACTACGCTATTTCAATTTAACTTTTACTTATTGCTTCCTTATTTATCTTATCGCATGATGTCATCAACCTTGATTATTTCATACTCTTGTACATTGCACATCATGTTATCATACTAAAACATTCAAAAGGAAACTTAAGGGTAGGGTAACTTTTTGAGTGTCAAAACTCATGGTGAGTCGCTTCCCTGTTGCATTTCAATCCACCATTTCACCTCATTAATACCACTGTCGCCTTGGCCATCCGTCGCTCTCCACACTTAAAAAGCTGGTCCCTTCATGTAGCCGTGTTGAGTCGCTTCCCTGTGAAGCCTGTGAGTTTAGTAAGCATCGTCGTGTTTCTCTCTCTCCACGAGAAGAGCGTCGTTTGTCGAGTCCTTTTCATTTAGTTCATTCAGATATTTGGGGTCCTATGCGGGTCCCCTCGCGTTCTCTCACTTTCAGTATTTTGTTATATTTGTTGACAATTATTCCCATGCATACTTATATTTATCTTATGCAAAATCGGTCTGAATTGTACTCCATTTTTACATCCTTTTATGAGGAAATAAAAATGCAATTTGGTGTGCCTATTCGTTTGTTTCGGTCTGATAATGCTCGTGAATATTTTCATCAATCTTTATCACAGTTTTTGGATGCACATGGGATTTTACATCAGTCCTCTTGCGCTCGGACTCCACAGAAAAATGGAGTTGCCGAACGCAAATTGGGCCACATATTAAATGTCACTCATGCTCTTTTTTTCACATGCAGGTTCCCAAATCTTATTGGAGTGACGCGGTCCTTACTGCTGATTTTCTTATTAATCGAATGCCGTCTCCTGTTTTAGATGGCCAAATCCCATATACTTTGCTCTGTCCTGGTCGCCCACTTTACCCCCTTTCTCCTCGGGTTTTCGGGTGCACCTGCTATGTTCATGTCCTGGATCCTGGTCAGGATAAACTTGATGCCCGCTTGACCAAGTGTGTATTTTTGGGCTACTCCCGCACTCAAAAAGGCTACAAATGTTATTCACTCACCCTTCGCCGTCAGTTTGTGTGTGTCGATGTTACTTTCCATGAGTCTGTCTCTTATTTTGCAGGTCCTTCCTCTTCTGAGGCTATGTCTGTTCCCATGCCCCGTTTGGACCCCTTTCCACCACCCCCTTTACAGGTCTATGTTCGCCGTCCCAAAAGTTTTTCGGCTCCGCTTCCACCAGTTCCTGACTCGCCTCCTCCGTCCCGAGATTTGCCTTCGCCGCCATCTCCGACTCCGGCCCCTCCGTCTCCCGCTTCCTTGCCCATTGTTTTTCGCAAAAGTATTCGTTCTTGTACTACTTCTCACCCCCTTACTCGGTTTGTTTCTTTTGATCATCTTTCACCCTCTCTGCGTGCCTTTTCTAGTTCTGTTTCCTCTATTTCTGTTCCTAAAACTGTTCAGGAGGCCCTGTCTATTTCTGAGTGGCGGATAGCTATGGAGGAGGAGATGACTGCTCTTCATACCAACCAGACTTGGACGTTGGTCTCTATTCGGTCTGGAAAGTCTACTGTTGGGTGCCGCTGGGTGTTCACTGTTAAGTTTCATCCTAATGGCACGGTTGAGCGCTATAAAGCTCGTCTTGTGGCCAAGGGCTATACTCAGACCTATGGTGTTGACTATGCAGAAACTTTCTCTCTAGTTGCCAAGCTCGGCTCGGTTCGTCTTCTTATCTCTCTTGCCGCCAATCTTGGCTGGCCCCTTTTCCAGTTGGATGTCAAAAATACCTTCTTACAAGGGGACCTTGCCGAGGAAGTTTATGTGGAGCAACCACCTGGATTTGTTGCTCAGGGAGAGTCCTCTCACGTATGTCGCCTTCGGAAAGCTCTCTATGGGCTAAAACAATCTCCGAGGGCTTGGTTTGGCAAGTTTAGTGATGCAGTCCTTCGGTTTGGTATGAAACGTTGTCATTCTGATCATTCTGTCTTTTCTCTCACATCTGACCAAGGGAGAATATTGTTGATTGTCTATGTAGATGACATTATTATTACAGGTGATAATAAGAAATGTATTGATGATCTGAAATTGTTCCTATAGCGTCAGTTTCATACCAAAGACTTGGAAAAACTGAGATATTTCTTGGGTATTGAGGTGGCAAGGTCTAAGGAAGGTATTAACTTATCACAGAGAAAGTATGTGTTGGATATCCTCGAAGAGATTGGCTTATTAGGGTCAAAGCCTGTCGAGACTCCTATGGATCCTAATGTCAAATTGTGCGTTGATCAAGGGGAGTTACTTTCTAGTCCCGATCAGTACCGTCGCTTGGTTGGAAAGCTAAATTATCTTACTGTTACTCGTCCAGATATTTCTTTTGCAGTTAGCCTGGTTAGTCAATTTATGTCTGCTCCTCGTCTTCCACACTGGGAGGCTGTTCTAAGAATTGTGCGGTATCTGAAGGCCCATCCAGGACGTGCTTTGTTTTATCGTACTAGTGGGCACTTGCGAGTTAAGGCCTTCACTGACTCTGATTGGGCAGGCAGCCCAACTGACAGGAGATCTACTATAGGATATTGCATCTTTTTCGGTGGAAATCTCATTAATTGGAAAAGTAAGAAGCAGACAGTTGTTGTGCGATCTAGTGCCGAGGCAGAATATAGAGCAATGGCACACACGACTTGTGAGATTGTGTGGATTCGTTCATTTCTTGAGGAAATAGGATTTCTAGTCAAGGTGCCTGTAAATCTGTATTGCGATAATCGCGCTGCTATTCACATAGCATCCAATCCAATTTTTCATGAGAGAACTAAACATATCGAAGTCGATTGTCATCTTGTTCGAGAGAAATTGACTGGTGGTGTTATTGCTATTCCCTTTCTATCTACCAATGTCCAGTTAGCCGATATGTTTACTAAGCCGTTGGGTTGGAGTTACTTTGTGACAAGCTGGGACTTATTGATATCTACTCTCCAGCTTGAGGGGGAGTGTTAGAATATTAGTTTAGTCATTAGTTTAGTCCCACATTGGTTACGTGAGGAATCATGTAATCTATGCCTTTATATTAATAAAGCTCATGTTAGGGTGTTTAATCACCTAATACACTTTTATCTTTCTCTTTCTCTTTGTTTTTCATCTCGCTAACAGTAACAATTTTAGATTTTTCTCACAAAAACGCTTGGGATTCTAAAAGAATCATTAAGGCGGGGCTATCTTATAATGCATATTATTTCCCCATCTCCATTCACGCATTACCAGTGAGGAATTTAAAAAGATAGCACATGGGTAATAAAGAGTTAACCCAACCTATAAACCATCTTGATTCATTTCGATCCGTTAAACTTCGCTCTCGATGCTTTAGTTTCTTCCACTAATTAAAATCAATGCTAGCATGTCCAAGTAATCCTGTATAAAAGCAAGTATTTTTGCATTTCCATTCCACAAGTCAGTAACCGTGAGAGGTTAGAGAGAGAGAAAGAAAGGTTGTGACCTAGAAAGCATACTCTGTCGAACACCAGTTCAACCTTTTGACCACTGATTTTTCATCGGAGCACGCATTCGAGGTAGAAACACATATCTTGCAATCCTAGTCTCGTGCAATTTGTAGATATTCTGTGTGTTTTATTTTTTTTAGAAGAATCGTATATTTTTTTTAAATTTTATTCGGGTCACAGCCAAAATAATTAAATCTTGTCCCAATCACACAACACTCGCACATGTATGCACTATTTAATGGATTATGATATATACGAATCCCCGTGGGATCTCATGAGAGTAAGAATGCCAACTTGACCATATTTGAAGTGTTGTTATGTTGTTGCAAGTAAAGTGAAATGTTGTTGAGATTCTAAAAGTTATGTTGATGAAATTTATGACATGATGAGGTCATGATGGAATTGTGGTTAGTTCATTTTATAGCCGTTATGTTGTCCGTTTTATTTTCGAAACTTAGGGTATTTGAATGTGAAAAAATCTAGAGTCATACGGCAGGGACACTGGACCGGATGCCACTTGTGACATAGAAGCGCAGGATGTCAAAGTGTGCATTGTATTCAGATAATGTATAGAGACACTAAGAAACGTTAAAAGAAAGAATAAAAAGGTTAAGCCCGTGATGACAGTTTGATTCAGATTTGACTCATGTATTTATGACGTAATTATGCCAAGTTAATTATGATTTGATTATAAGGGCCCCAACTAGGAGAAGTTGGAGATGGTTGGAGGTGATTTCGGGACGTCTACGATAGCAGCTCTGGACCTGAGAGTGGCAACCAGTGTCTTACGTGTCCTTGAGCCGATAAGTAGAAGTGGCTAAGGTTTGTTGTGACTAGGTCTGGTGAAGCCACGTTTGTGGGATCTGGATAGGGTGAAGTAGGTATTAACTTGAGTGGACAGTAAAAGGTCCTTGTCTTGCCGGGTCGGTATTTAGTCAGGGTACATAACCTTAGACGACAGGCCCTTGGTAGATAAGAACTGATCAATACCAATCGATTGCCTATGTTAGTGTTTAAGAGGGTAAGATTGGATTTCCAAGGTGGTAAATCCTAGAAACTTAAATATAAGATTCATAACGAACCTATGTGTTTATTTTGCTGCTTTATACTCTGCTCGTGCTTATTATATTTGTCAGATTGCATGTTTCTTGGATTAGTGTTTCGGGTATATTTTTCGCTAAATATTCTGCACTTATGGTAATTTCTTTGCCTCTGTCAGATTGCATGTGCCAAATGAAGAAGTCCAGGAAGAGAGACTACCCGAGTTGGAAGACCTGGGTTTCGATGTTGAAAACTATGACAATTACTTGGATACTGTACCCTTAGTAGCTCTGTTTTTAATTTAAATTCACAATGTAAACCCGAAAGGGGTATTTTATCAAACTTTTGCGAACAATATTTTAAATTCGTATTCCACATTTATGAATTTATGTTTTAATTATATTTAAATAGAATTAAAATATTTTAATTAAAGTTTCGAGAAATCGGGGCGTTACAAATGTATCGAAAATTCTTGCATTTATCAACATGTTGACTTATGTGGTTGTGTATTTTTTTTTTATTTTTTGGGGTGTAAATAGGTGCGAAATCACAAAGTGGCGGAGCTACATGTGACACTGCTTTACTTCAAGAAATAATTTGTGTAAAAGATAAGAGTAGAAAAGAAAAGTAAGAAAAATTGGAGAGTAGGAAAATTAAAGAAGAATATGGAAAAAGGTAATTCATCAATATAAAACTTGAAAAGGCCAAAAAGTATCGACCATTAAAGATTTAGGAAGCACTTCTAAAAATTTTGAAGGACACTTCGGAAAATATATTTCATAATGATGAGCAAAACTGTAATTTTATGAAAGTAAATGATGGTGAGCCCGCTATGGTCATGTAACGTGACAACATTAGTAAGGGTGTCACTGGTTATTTCAGAGCAAAGATCGTGAGGCCGCTATGGTCATGTAATGTGACCACATTTGTGGGGGTGTCACTGTAGTTATTGCAAATTGGTGGCGTTTAATGATATTAAGGAAACCTCAAGGCAGATTACTGTAGTTTTTCTCTTTCCTTTCTCTCCAGCCACCCGATACAAACGGGCTGTTAAACTCTCTTTCTGTCAAACCCTACTGCTTGCTCCTCCTGTTTCGAATTTCTTCTCGGCCACTTTTATGCCTTTTGTCCTATTAATCTCTGGTCCTCTGAAGGTAATATCTTTCTGATCTCGTTATTTCATTTTGCCCTCGCGAGCAATTTTTTCTTACCGAATTTCAGTAATGGTTACGTGTTTCTCAAATTTCCGATCTTTTTTGCCATAATTTATGCGACGACAGGTTTCTTGGGTAACCGATTGGGTATTTTGAGCATTATTTTCTCTATCAATCAGTAGTCTGCACTGTGAATACTTTTCAGAGTCATGAAAATTTGCTTTCGATGCTTATGGTTCGTTGATTTATGATCTTCCCAGCAATCATATAGAAGATGTCACATAATCAAACACAAAGACACTTCGAATGAAGAACAATTTGGTGAAACTATTTTTTGTATGGTTTTTGACATGATTGTTCTTTTACTATTTGTGGGTGTGGCTGAAAGAAAAGACATTGTGGTCTGCCTAATTAGTACAAGTTTGATTCTCTCTCTTCATAATTGAACGGCCACAAGGGTCTCCAAGGATGGGTTACTGGATTGGCTTCAAAATTTGGACCTAATCCGAGTTACTACTCATTACCGGAGGCTATAATTGTCCAGAGAATCAATATGGTTCCAATTTCGGACCTAACTTGACAAGATCCCGTCCCTTAGCTACTATTGCATTGGTTAAGATCTAGCAAGCAATGGAAGAAAATATCCAGTTTAGAGTTGACATGTGACACAACATAGAGATGCCAACGCATTGATTTCGAGCAAATGAGGATACAATGCATTCCAGACATGTTTAAATAAATACTTCATATCTTTAAATGCTGGCATGAATAGCTTACACATTGCAGAAATGAGCATTTCCAAGTGTCGGTTTCTGGTTCTAAATCTCAAATGTTTGATTAGTGTCCTGCTCTAAAAGAAGAAGTTTTAAGCTACTCTTGCGCAACTGGTTGAAACAACACGACTTGCACCTCTTTTAAAAGTGTATGTCCTACTTAAGGTGACCATTTTGTTTTCCCTTTTGAACCTTAATATCTCGACTGGTCACTGGTGGCATACTGGTATCAACTTATCATAATTTCATCACTTCTCTTGCAATTGATCTAGCTATGTTATGAACTCTCCATGTGAATAGATAAAATGCCTTTTTTGGAAGTTGAGGTACGAGTTAGAGGATTCGTGATTGTACCTTACAAAAAGTACATTATATGATGCTGGGAATGAAACATGCCAATTTTGTATGTAATCATAACTTTGTTAGCTAAGAATAGAAGTTAAAGATTAAAAAATTTAAGCCTGAACTTAAATAATGTGGAAAGAAATCTCCTCACTGGAACATAGTTGTTGAAGGCAATAGAAGCACCCTTAGTTGCACAATCTTCCCACCAAGGTCTCACTTCTTGTTCCTGAACCTTGTTTCCACTCTCATGTCTTATCTAAACAGAATGTTGTTCTCAATCGGGCTGGACTGCAGAAAAACAATAGAAATACTACCAAGCAAGAGAAAAGTTAAGTCCTCGAGAAATAAAAATTACGTTAAAATAATCATATACTCCATGGAGGGACCAATTCGCTCAAAATGTTTAACTTCCCTATATCCCCTCACTCCCCTGCTTTCGCTTCATTTTCTGCTTCATATCAGTTCTTGCTTCATGCAATGGCGGTGTACTGAAGCGCCTATGGGGTTTCAGGGTCCAAGCTAGTTGCAGATTCATTGAAGCAAGGTGCCCATTGTCGAGAAAAAGTTAAACAATATGACGAAGGCAAGTAGTTCAAGGTTCTAACATAGTAAAATTTAATAAACTAGTTGTACACACTAAGACGGAATTTTAGGAAGCATCTATCATCTGAAGTCGTAAACCAATTATTAAATTTCTGATCAACTCCCTTTTCACACAAGTATAGTCAACACCTCTTACATGAGTATAGTTAACACCTTTCTTACATAGTATAAAAGACGAAGGAGACGAAAACCATAAGGGAAGAAGAGGAGAGAAATAGAGCCAATGAAGCAAGAAAAAATGCTGAAGAGTCTCTAGCATATTGTTCCTGCAGCAGCAACATGAAGAAGAGAAGAAAAGATGAAGAGAAGGCCAGAAGAAGAAGACAAGATGAATTGGAAGAGGAAGAAGAAAAAAAATGGAGCTAAGGCAAAGAAGAGGCTGGTCACTTCTTGAAGCAAACTTCGATTGTTGGGTTTCAAGTGGATTGTGGTGTAATGTGTGAATGCTGAATTTCCATGTGGCTGATCATTAGTAAATATTGTGGTCTAATATTCTTGCCGCATGATTTAATTGTTCCTCACCAAACTATGTGCCTTAAGTACGCTTCTTTCAAAGTTCCTCGCATTAGCATGGTTGAACCACTAGACTTGCGCTTCCATCCTAGGTGCAGTTTTGACAAGTATGCACTGGAATTAGAAGCCACTAGTTCAGGGTCTTATCCTAAAAGAATTTGGGCCCCTATCCTTTCATACTCTGTGGATCTGTTTATGGTATATAATATACCTGACTTTTACCTTTCTAGTCTGAAACATGGCGACGTACGTACATCCCTCTATTGGGCAGCCTGTGGATATAGACAAATTATGTGTTTGGGTTGTATCCTTTGTTGAATTTTTAGATCTTAATTATTCATTACTAATCTTTATAACTCTTTGATGTTTGTATTTTAAATTTATGAGAAAGTGGGAAATGTTCTTCTAGTCCCCTTCCAAGGAATGCAGGCCAATTGTTGATGTGGGCGCCAGGGACAAGTCTAGTAAGGTTAACTGCTTTAGGAGAGTGTTGCATGATATGGAGTACTTGTGAAAATGCAAGTCCCTTGGGTGAAACACCTCAGTCGCTGCACAACTCCAAATATTTGTTCTAGTGTTGTATTTTTTCAGGTTAATTTGAAACAATTCCACAGGATTGGCCCTGCGAACCACTCTATACTTAAGGAATTTTTTTTTTTTTTTTTGTAGCTTTTGATATACATAAGTGTGATATACATAAGTATCTTAGTCAATAAAATAAGAGTTAGAATTTTGCAATCAATGCAGAAATACATGTGGGTTGAGCCCAGTAATTACAAGTTCAGCGTCCACCACCGGGTGAAAAGTGGACCAAGATGTGCTTTTTGTATTGCAAGAACAATTGCCTTTGGAAGTGCAAAGTTTGTGAAATGCATGCATGTGATTGCTCCTTTGGAAGGATGCAAACAGCTCATGATGATATGCAAGACTTTAGGCTTATGAAGAAGAGACTCACATGACTTTATCCTTGATAGGGAATGGCCCATCTGCATGAAACCTAGAGTGCAATAACCTCTTTCGATGGTTGTTGCGTGAGAAGATGTCGACTTTTTCCAATTCCATTTTTCAGGAACGCGAGCAACTCCTTCATGGGTCCGAAGACGTGAAGTCAAGTAACCTCTGTCGATGGTTGTTGCATAAACAAATATAATAAAGATGAGGACCAATGTCGGATCGCAGTTTGAAACCCTTGAATTTGGTTCGGTCTAGCTTCTCGAATAGCTGAGGAACTTGAGATTAATCACTTCGTTATCATAACGCTTTTTAGGAGTGTGTAGGAAACTACAGGTAAAGGTAAGGCTGTGTTGTCACCAGAGAGGCAGATTGAGTATTACAAAAGAATCACACCGTATGGAACTAGGAGGTTTGTCAGGTAAGAGAGGTAAGTAGTTTAACGGAGAGATGAGACACTAAAGTGGCTCTCAAGTGTGGCCACTTCTGTGTACTGTTTAAACATTGATGATATCATGCCCTTTGGTGATCAGAAAAGTAACAGTATATCGACAAGTACTTCACCCATTTCACTTTAAATCTTTTTAGCACAATGTATGCTTTTGCTTGATGTTCGAATCCTACATGCTTCTTCTAGTGGGATTTTTGAGTAAAACAAATAACATTCTAGTCTTGAAATATTTCCTTTGCTTGCAGTCGATATTTCTTGTCTGAAGCTTCTGCGTTGCACAAACAATGGCACACATAAATAAGAAGGGAGCTGGGAAAACTGCTGAAGCCTCCTCGGAAACTCCGAAACCATTGAAGCCCAAACGTAAAATTTCTAAGAAATCTCAGAGTGATGGTGTTGTCAATACCGACAAACTGAAAGGGCCTCTTCAGCTTCAAGGGGAAAAAAGCAAGAAGAAAAAGAATATCTTAGGGAGCAAAAAAGTAAGTAGCAATACTGAAAAGGAGAATGCTAAGACCTTAAAAATAAGTGAAATGAGGCAAAAGAATGCTGTAAATGGCGAGCGCAGTGAAAGGAGACGAGATTCCATCAAGATCAGAGAAAAGAGTGCTCGTTCGGAAAAAAACCAACATAATGAAATGAACAACGAAAAGTTTAGTAGGTTCAGGAAGAATGAAGAGAGTCAAATTGACAAAGAAACGCATAGTCATAATGAAAACAAGAAAGAGAAGCTGGGTGGTTTGATCTTCATGTGCAGTGAAAAGACAAAACCAGATTGTTTCCGGTACCGTGTCATGGGTGTACCAATGAGCAAGAAAGAAATTGTGCTGGGTGTCAGACCAGGCCTCAAGCTCTTCCTCTATGATATTGATCTCAGGGTTATGTATGGGATCTACAAGGCATCATCCTCTGGTGGCATGAAGCTTGAGTCAGCAGCTTTTAATGGAGCCTTTCCTGCTCAGGTCATACTCTACTATGGCCAAGCCTCTTCTAATATATATGCTCTACGTACTTTGGCAATCTAGTGAGAAATGGGTTCTAATTATTCAGTTTTCAGGTTCGCTTCAATGTTGACCAAGATTGTTATCCCCTACCTGAAAGTGTCTTCAAAAGGGCAATCAAGGAAAACTATTCTGGAATACACAGGTTTAAAATGGAACTTAGTGTACAACAGGTGAGAAACATTTGCATTTCAGTTTGTTGGTAGTTTGATCATAATTCAATAAGCATGGGCACCCACACATGCACCGCACGGACATTGGACATGGTTATTCTAGAAAAATAGTGCATGGCTTGCAGGGGGTTGGGGCAGCATTGAAATTATATACAGATTTCATAAATGTCTAGTTTTTCTTCAAATGAACTTTTTATCCAGCAACAAACAAAGTTAATGCTATACTTACCTCTAGACATCATGATTTGAGCAAGGGTTTTGTCATTGTTGAAATTCTTCATTTGTCATTTTTACCTTTTATCTTTTAAACATTACAATTTGATGCCTGAAATATATTTCTAAAACTACAAATTGACCTCTGCCGTGTCTCCACAAGTGTGTCTAACCCGAGACTTGCTTGTTCCTGGCATCCCTTGCTTAAATTTAATGGCATGTGAATTGGACAAGCCAGGTGGCATGTCCCATACTTGACCTGCCTTGTCAACTAGTTTGGTGTCGCGGTGCTTGATAAATCATAACTCTGGACTTTTCATATGTGTTTTTCGTTGCAGGCTAAGAAGCTTATAGAACTTTTCAGGCCTGCTGAAGTGCGGTCACATACACCAGCCATCATCCACCCTCCACCAATGATGATGACAATACAGGATAGGGAAGTTACTGAAGGAGTGAGGGAGTCCTGGGCCCCTTTACATGGGGAATCTTTAGCTAGAGATCCTCCTACCTATGGTGAAGGCAGGAGGTATCATTTGCTCTCTAATGAATACGATCAGCATTTAACATACAAAGAGGTTCCTCCAACTGGGAGAGATGTTATTTCTCTAGATTATTATCCGAGTGAAAAGGAATATCGAGCTTATGGTCTTCGTGCAGAAAGACAAAACTTCAGTCCATGCATAAGTGCACCCACTTTGGATCCCTACTCTACTGGCTATATAAGAGAGCAAGCTCCACCGACAGTAACAATTCAGGATAGGGAAACTAATGAGGGAGTGAGAGAATCTCGGGCCCACCTACACAGTGAACCTTTAGCCATTGATCCTCGTACTTATTTTGAAAGTCGGAGCTATCATGTTCTCCCTAATGTTAGTGATCGGCATTTAGCATACAAAGAGGTTCCTCCAATAGAGAGAGAGAATTTGTCTCGTGATTATTATCCGAGCGAAAAGGAATATCGAACTTACGGTCTTCGAAGAGAAACACAAAATCTCAGTCCACCTAGAAGCCATATTACCCCTACAGTGGAACCTTACTCAAGGGATCATGTAAGAGAGAACCTTGCGATGCACCCTGGTTATGATTCACATTTAGTGACTGAAAAACCTTTCGATACTTACGGTCTTGTTTCCAGACGGGAACTGCAGTCTTCAGCACCCATTGTGACCCCTACTATAGCGTCTACGTTGGATTCTTACTCGAAGGATCCTTATCATGGTTACAATAAGGGTGGTTCAGCTATGGACCCATATCAGCTGCCTTCAAGGAGGGAGGAGGTCCCTTTAGGATCTTATTCACTCAGTGGAAGGGGAGAAACTCACCCTTCTGTGACCGATCAGTGGCAAACTAGAGACATTTATCTGACTCAGAGTGACCAAACACGAAAGGGAGAAACTTACCTTAGTGAGAGCAATCACTTGGGAAGGATAGAAATCAAAGATGTGCGGATGTTCCACCCGACCTATGCTTCGAGTGCTCTATCCTATTATGACCATGTTGAAAGGTATCCGGAGGCCAGGACTGAAGCGTCACATGCACCACGTTCATCTCTGTACAGTTTGGCAGGTCCACCACGTTCATCTCTGTACAGTTTGGCAGGTCCATCAGTGTCCAATCGCTGATCTTTGTATCCTTCATCCCTTTTTGTGCCTTTTCTTTTGTTCTGAAATATGGTAGACAATACTATATTCAGATGCTGTTATGGGCTTTGTAAAAGCACCTTGAGTTAGAAAACTTATTTTTCTTGATGTCGTACAAGTCTGCACCCCTTTTTCTAATTTTTCGTTGTTTCTAGAACTTGTCACTCTGTCTGGACATACTTCATGTAAAAATTAGAAAGAGCAAACATGGGCAACGATGCGAGCCATGTTAACGAAGGCTATTCAGATAAAAGCACTCAGGTAATCCTTGTTTAACTTGTAAAAGTATAATTCTGCTCTCAAATTCTCAATTGTATGCTTTCCTTTGCAATCGTGTCATGTGGTTAATTATGGGCTCATGATGATGATTAACTGCTGCACCAATTGCAGCATAAATGGTGGTGTGCGGATTCTGAACGTTTATTCCTATCTCAAGATGTCAATTATTTGCCTCCTGAAAGTGCAAGATTCTATAGATAATTTTTTTTTGTTGTTGTGAGTTTATGAGGAACTTCTTGTTCTCTTGATATGTTGCCTTTATATAGGTTTTGTGGTTTGAGTTTGTTAAGAAAGAAGCAATTTATTGAAGGGTTGTTTAATTCTGAAACATTGGTCCTGTGGTAACGAGCAGGGAACCCTATGCGATACGGGTATATAAGTTTGCTGCTTTGCCCACTTTCTATGCAGGACCAGTTGAAAGTGGTCTGTATCGTATGGTTTAACTATTATGGAAATTGCTGTGAGAGAGTGAAGGACAATGGTTACCTTGAAAGAAGTTCATTTTTTGTTCTTTTCTTTTGAGTTTGAAGAGATTCTTGGTTTCAAGTGGTATAAGCTTTGGCGTTCTCTTAAGTTGCCTTCCCAAATGGGGTGGTGAAGTGCTCACAAGAGGAAAACCAAATTGATCAATCTGATAGTGTATGGGAGGAAAACCTAATTGGATCAATCTGAAGCAAGTAGGAATACAGTTTTTAATTTGGTACCATATGTCAAGAATTAATTAATTAATTATTTTTTTGGAAGATACTTATCTTAATTATTTTTTTTTTTTTTTGTTGGATGGGGGGTTTTAGCTGTAAGGTGTATTTGGGCTTCCCGGGTCTGGTTCAATGCAGAATCTTTGCTTAGCCGTGAAATTCCAACCGATATCTCGATGCCAAATTTAGATTGGGATTTTGGAATCTCTATGCCAAGTTATCCTTTTGAATCACTAAAACTGCGAGAACTCCTTTTGCCGTTAACAAAAGTTTGTTAAAATCGATCTCACCTTTTGCCTTCTCAGGCTACCTACAAGTTAATTTTATCTTACACTTTTTTTTATTGATTTAATTAGTATTTTATATTTTGATTTCTTTAGTCTAGTCGAATAACTAAGCTTAAAGAAAATGATAAATTTTTTTACGAACTTTATATTTTTTGAGAGCCTAATATTAAGAGCTCAGCTAAGCATTTTCTTAAATCATCTTCAATCGCTTTACATCAATTTTTTAGCTCTCGAATTTTAAAAGTATTGAGAGGTCATGGAGTTCTTTTTTTTTTTTTTTTTCAAGAGAAAAACGATAAGTTGATTTTTTTTCATAATATTGAAGACAAGGATCATGATGACACGTAATTATGGACACCTAGTGCTTGTCATGGGAAAGTTACAACAAAAAAATAGAACTTAAAAAAATTATTCTGTTAAAAAATTTAAACTATTTTCAAGAATTAAAAAATTTGTAGATATCCAGTAAGTTATGCAAAAAGAATTGAATTTTTTCTTACCAACTATAACGGCTATTTATTTTTATATTTTCTTTAACCCTTTGAACCTTTGTTGCTTGCTTGTGTGAATATGGTAAACTCTTTTACAAATGAAGGAATGATGTTGTACTATTATATTTAGGACAAAAAAGAAGTACAAATAATATAAAGGGAGGTGCAAGAATTAAATTTATATTATAAAAAGTCAGATTAAATAAGTCAAAAAATATGTTACAATTAAAATATATAACTTATTAAACAAATGAATCATAATTTTTTTAATTAACATCCCAATATGTGTGTGTGGGTATGGGGGGTGTTGGGAGAGTTGCAATAATTTTTAAGGTCACATATGCATAATATATTACCGTTAAATGTTGAACAAAAATTTGATGGAAGAACTATTATGTCATATTTCTATAGTTGAAGGGATAACTTGTAGCTCTAAAATAATCAAAAAGTAAGGTGAAAAAATGTGATAGTTGAAGAGAACAAAGTGCAAATAATCCTAAATAAAATATTGTAATTTTGTCCCCATATAAGATTGTTTATAGATTTTTTACATTAATACAAATTGAATTGAATGCGAGAAAAATTATAGCACAGTACTACATTGTCCCTTATTATATATCCCACATTTGGAGACAAAACTTAATAATCTTCTAGACAAAACACAGAAGTTGATACTCAAACACTAAACACTCACAGGGAACCAAATCACTCAAAGGAGTGAACTTTGGACCTAACTGCTCCAAAATTAAATTGATCTTCGTTTTTGCTGACTCGGCTGTGCATCGCTGAATCCACACTAATCTGCTCTGCTCGATCAAATATTATTTCTTAATATATATATATATATATATATATATATATATATATATATATATATATAACGAAATGTACAAGAGATTAATATTAAACCTCCTAATCAAGAGTCACGTTGTGTAGACATTCGTGTACATAATTCTCACTTTAAAGTTGAAGTTTTTATTCGGTCCTCTAATGTTTAAAATTCATCAATACCACACACTGCTACATTTATACTAGTCAAAATATTTTTTATGATTTCTTTTTCTTTTATCCGTTGCCTCTTTTTATATCCCTTTCATTGTCTATTTTTGAATATTAGTATTAATACTATAATTGGGAGAAGCTCATCCGATACTTGTGGCGCCCCAAACTTTTCGAGATATTATTTAAAATCATTTATTCAATTGTTTGATTAATTGAAACATAAATTAAAGAAATACCTTTTATTATTTGATTTAAAACAACAGGAAATAAGATAAATCAGAGTTTTACAAATACAAAAGTAAAATTGACAAAACTACCTTTAGGGTTTATTTTTATTTAGAAAATAAAATAATAGAGCATCTAGGGATAGGGCAACCAAATACCGGCGCCATAGTCTTCTCCAATAACTCCCAACTCCTCTAGCTCGGGCAAATTTTCCAATTGCTCTTCAATATCTGGTATGAAACACCAGGGGTAGAAAATTTACATTGATGAGTTTACAGAACTCGGTAAGAAGGTTAGCCAAAAACCAAACCCATAGGTAAATGCACATACAACATGAGATATGACATAACAGCAGAGTACATGAACTGAAGCATGAACAACAAAATTTAATAACAGATCTTGATATAAGTAAATACAAAAATTGCGTGAGTGTTTTATGCTCAATTTTCTATTGTGTCGTATTCTTTCTTTTAATCGGCATCACGCCTAGGGAATCTAACACATAACTAACATGGCACGATTGCCAATGGGAATCTAACCCACCTCGAAAATCGAACTCAGAATACAACAGTGAAGGAGAATCGAACTATCAGTCACCTCGAAAATCTAACCCGGAACAAAAGTGAAGGGGAATCGAACCACCAGTCACCTCAGGAATCTAATCCGTCAACAAAGACTAAAAGGAGAATCTAACCACCAATTCATCTTGGGACTCTAACCCGGAATATAAGCGAGAAGGGGAATCAAACTACCAACTCACCTTGAGAATCTAACCCGGATCAACACATTGACACGACGGCCTTTAATTCTAGTTTGTTATTTTCTGTCAACATTATTTCTTACCTTTACATGCTTCTAACATTTTCACGTAAACCACATTCACAAATTTACTCATCTATTGTAATAAAAAACATGATGACAGTATAATAGAAACATGACCTGCCCAACATCTCAAACAATCAAATTTAAGACCAACGGTTGAACACGTTGGTTACAGCAAGTGCATTATTCTCATTACCCAAACTTACAATATGAACAGATCACCATCGAAAAAAATGATAAATTAATAGCAAAATATTTTCATAAGCCATCACATTATAATCAACGATTTAAGCAAAGTAACTAAACATATCTCGAATGCTAATTATGTCCTCTCAAAACCCACGGCGATCGAAGGCATCACTAAAGTCACACATGGATACATGTGCACATGAATGAGTGTCGGGGTTCATTAAAATCAGTGGCCGAAGCCCAAAAAAAAAAAAACAATCAGAGGAATAAAACTCAGGCCAAAACCATGGTTAGTTGTCGGGCCTATTGACCGGGGCGGCGACGGGAGCCTAAATTAACAACTAAAAACTTACAATTGACAACAAAAATTGGGTACCTAAGGTTCGGAGATAAACGATCCTACCTTGATTGGAGAAAATAACGAACAAGCGGAAAAAAAAAATCGCTAGAACCTCGAACTCACGATAAGACTTCGAAACTTGGCGGAACTCCATCTCTTCCTCAAAATTTACTAATTTTTCCGCTAGCTTCACTGATGAACGTGAAAAAGATAATGAGGAGCAAAACAAATTCTGAACCCCAGAGTAAAAATCAACTAGAAATTTGGCTAGGGAGCGATCCCTCTTTCTCTCAAACTTACTTGCTAAACTCTATTTTTTTTTTTATCTCCATAATATCCCGAGGAAAGGAAAAGTTGATGGGTTCTTACAGTTCTCCAAGATATCCCACACTAATCAGCCATTTGTTGGCCAAAATACTCCATAAACACAATCATAAAATCCCATCATATGCCATTATCCTGCCATTGAAAAGCCATGAAGGCTATACCCCAAACGGTTGTAGCAAAATTTATGAGAAAGAAAGGGAAAATCATTCCGTGAAACATGTACCAACCCAACGCTCCATCTCAATCATTCATTTGACTTTTAAATTTAAATGGCTAAACTAAACATAAAAGAAAAGATGAAGAAAATGATCAAAAATGATTTTTTTTAATTTTTATTAAAATTCAAGGTTGTTACAATACTAAAGTGAGAAACGCCTTACTTCGCTTTGTTCTTGTGCTTCATTTCCTTCTTTCTCTACCCAAAGGGTACTTCTCATATTTAGAATCTTTGTGCGGTGTGCTCCATTTACTGCTCTTTCGTACTTTCTTTGTTTTACCATGCGATAGGTTTGCAAAGCATGAGCAAACGTGGAGAAGTAAAGGCCAAACACTTCGGTCTAACGGGAATGAGCAACGACGGAATGACAAGATGAGGTTCCCCGGACATCCCCATTTGGCAAGAAGGATTGAAGCTTTTTTTTTTTTAATAGACAAATTTTGCATATTTTTACATCTAGGATTTACACATACAACATATATCACTATCAAGAAGGAACTTATTTCGTTATTTCAATTCAAAAAAGGGGCGTTAAAAACAGGAATTGGGTTGCACCAAAAATATGAAAGAGTAGACAATAGTGATGTGTTTGGCAAACCAAACCAAATACGGTGGTGTAATAATTAACGCACTCCAATTACTTGATAAAATTTGTATTAATTAAGAATTTTGTGAAAAATTCCTGTAAAAGTGGCATTATCGTCTAATTCATGATGTCGAGCAAACCTTGTTTTTTTTTTTTTTTTTTTGATAACCGAGGTGTCCAGCGGCTTGGGGACCAGGCTGGGATTGCCTGGGGGAGCCCCCCACCTAGTGCCGACTAGTCCTCGGGGCCCTGAAGTGAACGACCGGGAATACCCTCCAGTGGCCCCAAGTTTTTGCGGTTGCCAAGTTTCGAACCCAGCATCTGGGGTTTACAGCTTGCCAGTCCTACCACTTGAGCAACCCCTTGGGGTTGAGCAAACCTTGTTATCAATTTGTTAATTCATGAGTTGTTGGGAGGGTTTTACTAAAACAAGTGTTGGATTCAAAGTTAGTGTTAAAGATTACAAAATGAGTTATTATACTCGTAACTATTGAAACAAAAGATACTGATATCTTCGCATCATTCTGTGTAACTCATTGCAGTAGCTGTAGAATCTTCTACTTGTACATAAACAATTGTGTGGACTGATGGACTTACTAGCCTTGATCGTTGCATTCCGTGAATAAATTGGATGGCCTTCGGCTTTGCAAACAAATTTCTTAGGTATATCAAAAGATTGTTCATGTGTTAGGTTTTTTCTTGACTAAAGAAGCCTGTGTTTGTTAAACGAGAACGGATGGGTTTGACCACGACCTTATGCACAGTTCATGTGAAGTGGATAATTTAATTGCACATCTCTAGTCATAATTTGCTTTCGTGGAGTTAGAGCATCACCTCTTCTATGCATGTAATATCTTGAATTTCGGACGTTAATAAAATGATACAATAACTAAATTTTTAATTTCTCATTTCAAAACATAGAGTTTAGTACAGATCATCGTTTTCTAATAAATACATAAGTTTGGAGTTGAAAAGAAAGTACATTACAATCTTTTTCAAAGATAGTCAACTTAAGCAATTCTAAGTCAAGTAGGTGAACCAAGGCTCGATGGCGTCATCTTCTAAAAAAGTGTCCTCCTGGGTCTGGTACTCGAGTTTCGCTCCGTCTTCATTCATAATTGGCATAAAATGCTAGAGGCCAAAAGAATATGCACCATGAGTCTTGACATTCAATAAAAAAGTCATACCTTTTAGATTCTCTTTTAATGTTTGAAACATCATGATGTATTATTATGCATGAACAATTTATCAGAAAGCGGTAACACGTAATTAAGTACTAAAATGAAGTATCAAAATGTCATGTTCGGTTGTATCCATGATATCACAATTGTAAGCTCCATCGTTACTGCTCAGTCACTGTTAAATTGGAACTTCCGGGCTACCTTCACAACAACTGTTCTACTCGTCTTAGTATTTCATTAGTTGATGTTTTTAATTTTCTAGAGCGTCTGTTTTAGGTAAGTGGAAAAAATCAATTTGTATTTGTTCTTTTGTTTCCACCTCCTGTATTGTCACTCAAGCGACACTGGTCGCTCTAGCGACGTGCGGTCGCTCCAGCGACAGTTTGGTCGCTCTAGCGACAGTTCCGTTTCGTCTATAAAACCTAGATTAGGGTTCTGAGTTCAGCACACATTTCGAGAAGCAGAATCTAGGGTTTTTGAAGGGTACGACGGCTCCAGAACTAAACGGTGAGTTCTTGTTCTCAATTGAAGGAAGACTTGAGGATTCAAGGCGGAAGTAAATCAATCATGGTGCGGTGAACGTGGATTCGGCAAACCAACCTTGGAACAACTGTGAGGAGTCATAGTTGTAAGTATAGGTTTCTTTGTAATCGCACAATGGTTATTTTAGTGATTGATTTCTTCCCGTGGTTTTTACCCTTTTAGGGTTTTTCCACGTATATGCGTGTTATGCTTTTTTATTCTCATTTAAATTAGCATATGATATATCTAGTATAAGTTTGTACAGTTTTCAATTGGTATCAGAGCGGGTTACTTTCTTGCATCTAGTATAGTTCCTGGGTCATCATGAGTACTAACATCAACATGAATCATATTACAAACCGCACGCCCCTTCTCGATAGTGACAACTTCGATTATTGGAAATCCAAAATTAAAGTTATCCTAAGATCGGCTGACGAAGAAATCTGGAATGCCTGCATTCATAAATATATCTATCCTACGATTATCACTGAGGGAGTCGTAGAACGTAAACCTTTGTCTAAAACTTCACCATCGCTGAAAAATCTGCTCTTCAAGCTAACAATAGAGCCCTTGACATTCTTTTCATTGCTGTGGATATGACTGAACATAGAAAAATAGCTAATTGTGAAATAGCTAAAGAGGCGTGGGATATTCTTCTCACTTGTCACGAGGGAACCGACACCGTCAAAGAGTCCAAACTGCAAAGATTAACTACTGAATTCGAAATCATTCGTATGCATGAAGATGAAACATTCACCCAATTTTACTCTAGACTCATATCTATTGTGAACAATTGTGCTACCCTCGGTGATCCTATCCCTCCTTTTCGTGTCATTAAGAAAATTCTTAGATCTCTCCCGGAACGATTTAATACTAAAGTCACTATGCTGGAAGGAAAACGTAAACTGAAAGAAAAATCTATAGAAGAAGTAGTGGGCATTATTCACACCTATGAAGCAGACATGCTTCTCCTTACTCCTCAAAGACCTAAATCTAAAATGACCACTAAACCTATAGCATTCACCAGCTCTCAGACTTTCACAAATGAATCTGACAGTGAAGGAGAATACGACGTTGAAGCCATGGCCTTATTCACTAAAACATTTAAAAAATTCTTTAAAAACAAAAATTTCAATGAAGGAGGAAACAGCCACTCATCTAATAAACCTAAAGAAGACTCGTCTGGAGTCAAGACTAAGAAAGCCATAAAAGGTCCCCCTGCTGGACCCAAATGCTATGAATGTTATGGGTACGGACATCTTGCACATGAGTGTGCTAACAAATTAAAAAAGAAAACCACCTTTAAGGCTAATATTACTTGGGATGATGAGAGTGACACCGACAAACAGGAAGAAAATACTGATAATAATATGAACTTTATTGCATTCACATCCTCTCTTAATGCTGAGTCTGTCACTAAAGAGTCTTCTGATGAAGAAAATGAGAGTGAAGAGGAAAACGAGAGTTGTAATTATGAAGAATTGCTTGAAGCATACAACTTGATCTACAAGGAAAATACTAAAATAAACAAAACAAATCTCAAACTTGTTGAGAAATATAAGAAATGTGAAGAAAAATACTCTCTCCTAATGAAACAACTTGAAGTTACGAATATTGCTCTTGATCAGGTCACTAAGGAAAGGGAAAGTCTAAATCTTCAAGTCATCAAACTTCATGCCGAAAATGAAAAACTCACTCATCTACACAAAAAATCTAAAGATGAATTAGAAATCATAACTACTGATCTTGCCAAAGCTAATTCCGTCTTTGAACGATTGAATATTGGAACTAAGAGCTTAGATGATATTCTTGACATGCAAAGATCTACTAGCAATAGGGCCGGTCTCGATTTTGCTACTAGCTCTTCTGATGAACAGTTTATGATTAAGCAAAAGAAAGTGACAAACCAAATAAATCATCAAAATAATTACATCGGTAATTACAAAAATGAAGGGAAATACAAAAATATAAGAAATTAAGTCAACACTAAAAGATTTATTCCTGTATGTCATCACTGTCACGTGTCTGGTCACATTCGTCCAAACTGCTTTAACCTATACGGCTTTCCTCGTGAGTTTCAATACCGTAAGAATACTACCACCTATCATAAAAATAAATGGAGTACTGTTTCAAATCAGGTAAACCATCACAAAAAATCCTGTTTCATGTGGATTAAGAAAAATGAACTATCCTGCCATGTTGCACACACAGCCTTGAAGGCTAAAAACACTCATATGTGGTATCTTGATAGTGGATGTTCTCGACACATGTCCGGTGATAAATCGGTTTTTGATAAACTCGAAAAATACGATGGAGGGATAGTTACTTTTGGAGATGGAAATACTTCTCGCGTCGTAGGACGAGGTATTGTCAGTACTTCTAGGTCATTGCTACTAGAAGATGTTTTCTATGTTGATGGTCTTAAAGCAAATCTTATTAGCATAAGTCAGATGTGTGACTCTGATCATGAAGTAAAATTTTCTAGAAACGACTGTTACATCTGTGATGATAAGGGAAAGGAAATTATGCATGGGAAGCATACTTCTGATAATTGCTATGGGATTATTCCTAATAATGAATTGAACTACAAATCCAGTCTACTATCTGACACTGAACTTTGGCATCAACGTTTATGACACGTCAACTATAAAGATCTATCTATCCTGACTAGACAAGAATTGGTTCGTGGTGTACGTAAGTTAGGAAATCTTGAGAACCAAATATGTGGACCTTGCCAGTTAGGGAAGCAAACTAGAACTCCACACAAGAAGATAAATAGTAATATGACTAAAAAATCTATTGAACTTCTACACATGGACCTCATGGGACCTTCCAAAATAGAAAGCATAGGAGGTAAACGGTACATTTTTTGTTATGGTTGATGATTTCACTAGATTTACTTGGTAAGATTTCTTAAAGAAAAATCTGAAACCTTATCTATTTTTAAATCACTTGTCAAATAATTACAAAACGAGAAAAATGGCAAAATAGGATTTGTTGTTCGGATCCGATCCGATCATGGAAGGGAATTTGAAAACATGGAGTTTGCTGTTTTCTGTGATGAACTTGGCATTGGCCATGAGTTTTCAGCACCTAAAACACCTCAACAAAATGGAGTTGTTGAAAGGAAAAATAGAGTCATCCAAGAAATGGCTCGAGTTATGCTTCATGCTAAACATGTGTCACTGAAATTTTGGGCAGAAGCTGTCTTTACTGCATGTTATACGATTAATCGTGTGTATCTTCGTCCTGGCACAAAACACACTCCCTATGAACTATGGAAAGGTAGAAAACCTAATGTCAAGTACTTTAAAAATTTTGGTAGTAAATGTTATGTCATGCGAGATCGAGAATATCTAGGCAAATTCGACACTCGCAGTGATGAAGGAATATTTCTTGGATATGCTACGAATAGTAGAGCTTTTCGCGTATATAATAAACGAACTCGGACTGTTATGGAATCTATAAATGTAACTTTTGATGAAAAAATTGTCAGTGAAGAATCGTGTTCTACTAATGAATTGTTGGATCAAGTGTTTGAACAAGATACAGGGCTCTTACAAGACAAACCTATGCCCGATGATCTTGAGGAAAGCACCAAGGATGACACAGAAAATGAAGAGAATGATCAAGAGTCAGAAAAAGACAGTGAAGAAGGTATACTGCAGCCATCATCACGTGTTAAACTCCACCATCCCACAAGTCAAGTGCTTGGAAAGGTAACAGAACCGATGAAAACTAGGAAGCAACTGCGCGACGAGGTATCTTATGTTTGTTATGTCTCTTTACTCGAACCTAAAAATATTAAAGAGGCCTTAAACGATGAACATTGGGTGAATGCTATGCATGAAGAACTTAATCAATTTGAGCGAAACAATGTCTGGGAACTAGTTCCTCGTCCTAAGCACACTAACATAATCGGAACTACATGGATATACAAAAATAAATCTAACGAACAAGGAACAATAGTTAGAAACAAAGCTAGACTAGTCGCTCAAGGATATACACAAGTGGAGGGGATTGATTTTAATGAAACTTTTGCGCCCGTTGCTAGACTAGAATCTATCCGTATTATGTTAGCAATCGCATGTTTTCTAGGTTTTAAATTACATCAAATGGATGTTAAAAGTGGGTTTCTAAACGGAATAATCAAAGAAGAAGTCTATGTATCACAACCTAAGGGGTTTGAAGATCCTCATAAACTAGATCACGTATATCACTTGAATAAGGCACTTTACGGGTTAAAACAAGCACCTCGGGCATGGTACGAACGTCTTACTGCATATCTACTCAAAAATAATTTTGCTAGGGGGAGTGTTGACAAAACCTTGTTTGTTCGTCACAATAATAAACACATATTAGTTGTTCAAAGTTATGTTGACGATATTATATTTGGATCCACTTCTCCTGATCTAGCAAATGAATTCTCCACACTTATGCAAAATGAGTTCGAAATGAGCATGATGGGAGAGCTGTCGTACTTTCTTGGATTCCAAATTCGACAACTTGAGACTGGCATTTTTGTTACTCAAACAAAGTATGCCATAAATCTAATCAAAAAATTCGGAATGGAACCATTAAAACAATCACGTACTCCCATGAGCACCACACTAAAACTCACAAAAGACACATCTGGAGTAGACGTAGATCAGACTATATTTCGAAGTATGATTGGAAGCTTACTATATCTTACTGCTAGTCGACCAGATATTGCTTTTAGTGTCGGGGCGTGTGCCCGATATCAGGCTAATCCTAAGGAATCTCATTTAGCTGCTGTAAAACGGATTTTAAAATATATTCATGGTACTATAGAGTATGGTATCTGGATGTCGCGAGACACAACCTCTGATTTAGCAGGGTATTGTGACGCTGACTGGGCTGGTTGTGTTGACGATCGTAAGAGCACTTCTGGTGGTTGCTTCTATGTAGGAAATAATCTTGTTGCTTGGTTAAGTAAAAAATAAAATTCCATCTCCCTTTCCACTGCTGAAGCCGAATATATCGCAGCAGGAAGTGCCTGCACTCAACTCCTCTGGATGAAGCAAATGCTCACCGACTATGGCTTGCCTCAACATAACATTACTCTCTATTGCGACAACACTAGTGCCATAAATATTTCTAAAAATCCTGTTCAACACTCCCGTACTAAACACATAGACATCAGACATCACTTTATTCGTGACTTAGTTGACGACGGATCTATCACTCTTGAATACCTAGAAACAACCCTCCAACGTGTTGATCTGTTTACTAAACCTCTTGACTATGTCCGTTTTGATTATCTTCGAAAGCTTGTTGGTGTTGGTTGCGTTGAATAATTAAAATTTTAAAAAAATATATTATTTTATAATTATATATATATATATATATATATATATATATATATATATATATATATATATATATATTGTTATATAGTTGTCATGGGCACTATTTCTTTTCATGTTCATCCGTCTCAAGTTAATCCCTCTTGGTTGACATTTTCCATATGATCAAATAAACTGTGTGCTCTTCATTAGTGTCTGACACGATTTCTATATAGTTGAGAAGTACTTGGTCCGTCCTTGTACACACGTATCATAGGAACTTGCTTGTTTGATCGGATTTCTTACCCTATGTCTCATCTCTTACTGGTTGGTGCTTACCCTAAAAGAAAGGGAGTGACATTCTATCCGGGCAGTTTCTGAGTAACTGGACAGTCGGCCTAATTTAAGCGGAACTGTTCGTGTCAAAAGGAAATTAGACCTCGTGAAGACCATCTGGACCATACACCTAGTAACCGGACACTGGGCCTAAGTTAAGCTTTGTGTTCGCATCAAACAGTGACGGGGTAATAATTGATCACCTGCATATTTGAGACCTACGGACCATCTGTTTAGTAACCGGTCAATGGGCCTAAGTCAAGCTTATTGGTCGCATCAAACAACAGTGGGGTAACAATGTATCTCTTGCTTATCCAATATAACCTGGCTCCTAAGGGACGCATGTCTACTGTAAGTTGTCATGACGTCAATGAGGTCTAGATTATCCGATCCTCTCAAGTTTCGCATGTTGCACCCACACACCTATCTGTTGGACTAGTGTTATTTCTCGACCTTATATCAATCGCTGTTAGTCCTGTGTCGATCTCATTTTTCTCTTGGTCCGTATGTGATTTATGCCACCCATGGGATTTCTTTGTGCCTTTGAATAATGGATATCTACTTAGTGAACGTGTCTTTTTATATTATATATATATATATATATATATATATATATATATGTCAATGGTGTTTCTTTGTTTTTCCCATGTCTTTTCTTAATTTTATTTTTCTTTTCTTATTCAACATTATCCCTCACCTCTTCTGGTCCGCGAAGTGTCCAGCGATAGTTTTCCCCTCTCGACCGACGGTCTGGCGACTTACCAGCGACGTCCTCTGGTTCTTTTTCCTTTCCAGCGACCTCCCATACACCCTTTCCAGCGACGAAGCCGCGACCTCCACTACCAGTTTGTGTTACCAACGACGGTTGGTCGCTCGAGCGATGGTCCAGCGACGGTTGTGTCGCTCCAGCGATGGGCTCGACCCTATAAATATCGCCTTTTCGTATTCTTTTGTCCAGATCTGGTTTGTCTCTCTCTTTCCTGCGGCGGTTTCGGTGATTCTTGCAGCGGTTCACGCGTATCGGCTTCTCTCGCCCGGTTCTCTCTCTCGGATTTCCTCCTCTCTGGTATTCTTTCTCTTTTCTCTCCTTTTTCGCATGTTTTTTTGTTTCCTGACTACTATTCATCCTCTCTTTGTCACATAACCATTATGTTCATGCCTTATTTGTCCTCTTTCGGTTATTTTGTTGGCCATGTTTTTGCCTCATAGTTTATGTTTTTTTTTTATCGTATCAAACACTACGTGCTTGGTAGTGTTTGAACTTGTTCCACCACGTGTTCATCTTCTTTTGTTTGCATATTTGGGCTTTGTTCACTACGGGCTTGGTAGTGATGTTTGCCTTCGTTTATCTACTTCTGTGTTTATATTACATTGTGATTATATTGTTCGTTTGTGTGGGTTTCTTGGGTTTATTTGTTCAGGTTCATGGCTCGCGGTAAGGGACAAGCTTCTAGGGGGAAAGACCCTGAAATTAACCGTTTTCCCTCTAAAGACTTTCAAACCAAATACTCACACTTTGAAAACCGGACCGTTTTGATCGAACGGCTCCTAGATTTGACCTCCTTTGGTGATGTCCAAATTGTTCAATGGGTCAATCATCAATGATGGGCTCAACTTGCTGCCCTTGAAGGGCTTGTTAATCTCAACATGGTCCGGGAATTTTTCTGCAATATCTCCCAGGTTGACCACATCAATGAGAGTCTCACTACTTGGGTTCGGGGTCATGAAATTGTGGTCACACCTTTGACCCTTGGTAGCCTCGTCGGCCTCGAACCTCTACCTGCGTTTGAATACCCTCTTCCATCTCACACTACGCGGGTCCCGTCTCTCGCTGTTCGTAACACCATTGCTGATGTCATCTCTGGTTACCCGCATACTTGGGTTAAAAATAAAATTAACCAGGGGGTGCTCCTACCCCAATATCGGATCCTTAACCTTTTTTACTGCAGTTCTTTTGAACCCACTTCTCATACCTCCGATGTGCCCGCTCTTAGGGGTGTAGCATTCCATCTTATTGGCTAGCAATCCGCTGTGGATTGGACTCGTATTGCCTTCCGCCAACTTGCCAAGTTTGAACCCGTGAAGTTTCCGAAGAAAGCCTCTCTCCCGTTCGGTGTCCTGATTTCAAACCTCCTCCTGAATGTTATCCAAGTTCCTGTCATTGAGGGAGAACCCACTATCATATCTCGCTCCCATATCAGTCCTATTAATGCCCACTCCCGCATTCTCAGCTCTACCCATGCCACTCCCGATATTTTCATCCATGACTCAGGTGAGGAAGACATGGATTCCCTGTTTGCTGCAGATGAAGCCACCTTTGCTGAGGCCGTTGGTGCACCTCCGCCTCCCCCTACCCATTGCCGTACCCGCCAAGCTACTGTTGATGCCACTGCATCATCCTCCTCTACTCCCGCCACTCTGGATTCCATTGCTGAAAATCAATCCCGGCTGTTTGACATGATGGGTGAGCTTCAACAGTCCCAAAGCCGCCTCATTACACAAACGAATGAAATCCAGGCTGCTCAACTTGCTTCACAGCAGGAGTTCTCCCGGTCCACCGGCTCTATCCTCCGTCATTCTAGTCAGATTGCCACTCTTCTCAATCAAGTGACCGTATTTGTGGCCCAGACTACTCAAGCACCGCCGTTCCCTGGGTATCCGTCCCATCTCCGGAGCACTCTCCTCCTCACCAATGATTAACTCGTTATTTATCTTCCTTGTTTTTTGTTTAAAACTGGTATTATGGTTTGTTTTAGCGGGTTGGTTATCTATTTCCTTTCCATACTGTTTCTTACATTTCATGTTTTGTGGGGTTCTTACTATACCTCCTTTGGTTTCCGGCCAAAAAGGGGGAGAACTATTTAATTAATTTAATGCTTATGATATCTCTTGTTAATTATATATCCAGGTACATGTCTGTCTGGTTGGTTGCTTGCTCTTATCTTACACAGGTTTTCTAGATGCACTGATTTTGCCCGGAAGTCCCAAAGGGGGAGATTGTAAGCTCCATCGTTACTACTCAGTCACTGTTAGATTGGAACTTCCAGGCTACCTTCACAACAACTGTTCTACTCGTCTTAGTATTTCATTAGTTGATGTTTTTAATTTTCTAGAGCGTCTGTTTTAGATAAGTGGAAGAAATCAATTTGTATTTGTTCTTTTGTTTCCACCTCCTGTATTGTCGCTCAAGCGACACTGGTCGCTCTAGCGACGTGCGGTCGCTCCAGCGACAGTTTGGTCGCTCTAGTGACAGTTCCGTTTCGTTTATAAAACCTAGATTAGGGTTCTGAGTTCAACACGCATTTCAAGAAGCAGAATCTAGGGTTTTTGAAGGGTACGACGGCTCCAGAACTAAACGGTGAGTTCTTGTTCTCAATTGAAGGAAGACTTGAGGATTTAAGGCGGAAGTAAATCAATCATGGTGCGGTGAATATGGATTCGGCAAACCAACCTTGGAACAACTGTGAGGAGTCATAGTTGTAAGTATAGGTTTCTTTGTAATCGCACAATGGTTATTTTAGTGATTGATTTCTTCCCGTGGTTTTTACCCTTTTAGGGGTTTTCCACGTTTATGCCTGTTATGCTTTTTTATTCTCATTTAAATTAGCATATGATATATCTAGTATAAGTTGGTACAGTTTTTCAACAATATTCGAGTTTTTGATTCAATCATTCTTTTTAATCGTGACCACGTCATATATATTCCATCAATGTTTCCAATTATAATCACATCATATAATTCACTCTCCAAAACCTAATACATTGTTGTCATAACTCATAAGATAACAATCATGACATTTTTGCTAACCGTTCTTTCCAATCATGATGTTCCCCAATCACTATGTTTCCGTTCGTCATATTTCCAATCCATATGTTTAGCATAAACGTTATATGTTCCTCATGCCAAAACCCAAAACACAGTGCCTAATCCACTTGATGACCACTAGATTGAAACAAAAGGCATGCTAAGTTTAGATATAACAGGCGTGATCATAACTTGGCTAAACGTATGATACGACTAAATGTACAACTTGGTTTAATACATCACTTAGATACATCACACTTCTGGCTTAGTCAAAATTTTGGCTCAAGTTGCATCACAGTTCAAAATCTAGAGATATTCTCATGGAGAATATATACAAAATGATATCCAACATTTAAGTTTTCCACAAGTTTCTAAAATAGGGTATCCACGGGATGCCCATATGTCAATTATCAAATCACGTTCTAAGCTCACAATTTACTTATGTAAATCAAAATAAATCATGCTTTCATGGTGTGCATTGAAAACTATATATTCTGTAATTATATTTATGAATATGTAGTACAAAATAATTTTTAAAATTAGAACTTAAAATATTTAAATCAAATTAATTAGACTTAAATTATATTTTGATTGAGTTTGTGCAAATAAATATGCATATTTGATATTACTAATTATTTTTTCTTCCCAAAGTTATTTTTATTTATCACTTAATGTATATTGTTATGTTTGTATTCCCAATATACATTTTACCTAATAGAAGCACATATACAATTTTAAGCTATCTATGACTTTTTTATTTAACTTATTATTTTTTAATGTTTTAATTTTTTAATTCAATCTTTAAATGCTGAAATTAAATTAATTTGAGTTATATTAGAGTTGGCTCAAATATTTCCCAAAGCTTAATTTGGGCACGAGCGTGTCAGAAAATGATTATAATTATCTTTTCTAGAAAAACTTTAAATGTGACAGCTGAAACTAATGGCTATCAACCGTTTGTGTTATCTGTTCTCCTACCTCAATGAAAATAATTTTTCTCAAGTGTTGACACATGGAGTCTCAAAACTAGAAACAAAAGACAAATAGTCACAAAAAATGTGAAACAAACTGACTTTGAATAATAAATTTAAGGACAAACTTATATTCAAGGGTACAAAAAATCCAATCTCCTTCAAATTAAGTTGCTAACTGAACTACTGCTATGGTCACAAGTTACGACTACAGCTAAGTACAATTATCTATATAACTACTATTGCTACTATTGCTACTGCTATGATAGTGCTAAATACATAAAATGGAAAGGAAAAAAAAAAAAGACAAGTATGAAAAATGAATAAGTTTTTTGGAGAATTGTCTCATTTTTCACTTCACTCTTGTTTCTATTTATAGACCATCTAGTGCTTGGCGCCTTTTATTCCTTGAGATTTTCCGCTTAAATATTCAGACGTTATTTCTCCTTCGAGGGCTAGATCATGATCGGTATACTCGGTCATGTTCTCATCATCTTTACTCATTCATGATTCACGTCTCCTCACATTTCTCTTCTTGATACATGGGCATGCATGGCAGTTGGAATAACTGCCAATAAACATGCACATGAAACGTTGTCGCTTTGTATTCTATACTCGTGAGCCCTATAGCAGTTAATGACCTGCCCTAAAAGCTCGAACGACATTGTTCGGACTCTCCTCATATTTCCTAATCAGGTGTGGGCACCTCCATAGCGTGGTGTCACGCGTTACATTCTTGCTGGCGGACATATTAGGGTGTCAATAATTAGTCAAACTTTATAAAATTATTATTTAGTTTCATAAAGATGATATATTTACTTGACGAATCTCATTATTATTTTTGTCTCCTATATGTATTTTATCTAATAGAAGATATATATATATATATATATATATATATATATATATATATATATATATATATATAGGGATAAGCTCCCTAGACCAATGGAAACCAAACCAATATGAGACCAACCTTGTGGACCATTGGATCAGACAAGATCCAATGGTGAGGAATAAATGAGAATTTAAAATCCCATATAGGCTGTCTCGCACTATTCTCTCTCTCTCTCAGACGTCTCACACTATTCTCTCTCTCTCTCTCAGCCAAACGCTGTTCCCTCTCTCTCTCTTACCCTTCTGTAACCCCCCCCAACCCACCACCCGCCGACGTTCCCCCAGCCGCCGTTCCCCCCCCCCCCCCCCCGCCGTTTGCCCCCTCGCTCTCTCTGTCTCAGATCCTCCACCGCCTGACCCGCCCGTTGCTCGCCGTCGCCGCCCCCCGCCACCGCCTGACCCGCCCGCTGCTTGCCGTCGTTCCACAAATGTAAGTGCCTCCACCGCCGGCCACGCATTTATTTTGGCTGTTTTACATATTCGCTCAGCTCTCTCACTCTCTGTTTTGGCTGTTCCTTACAGATCCGGAAAGTCGTTGACCCGCCACCGCCTGACGCCTGACCCGCCACCGTCGCCGTCGTTCGGCTGGTTCCCCGTCGCCGCCCTCAGGTGAGGCCCTAACATATTTAAGTTGGTGGGTGTGGTACATTTACATGTATACATCTGCGTACATTAGTGGTGAAAAAATCAAACCAATCGAAAAATTAAGAACTGGGATTCCTTGGTTGCTTTTGTTCAGGTCATTTTCCAGTAAGCAAAGGTCATTTTCCAGAACTTGTGGGATAGAACTTGTGAGATTGGTTTGAAATATCACTTTGTGAAATATCATTTTCCAGAACTTGATGCATTTGAAATATCATTTTGTGAGATTGTGAATTGGTTGCTTTGGTTACGTTTCCAGTAGCTCAGGTCATTTTCCAGCCTTGGTTCTTTGTGAGATTGTGAAATATCACTTTGTGAGATTGGTTTGAAATATCACTTTGTGAAATATCATTTTCCAGAACTTGATGCATTTGAAATATCATTTTGTGAGATTGTGAATTGGTTGCTTTGGTTACGCAGAAGATGACAAAATGATATTTGCTTACACAAAATGATATTTCCTTTTGTTTTCAAACCAAGCCTTGGTTCTTCCCTCATAGACATCACACTAATTAGCCTTCAAATTAGAACATCAAACTTGAGCTACTGGAACCAGACGTCTAACTATGTTGTTCCCTAATTGATTTAACAGAATTCTGTTACATTGTCTTGCACATCAAACTTGTGTTTAATTGTCATTTTATAATCAAGTATCTGATAGCTTTTCCGCAAATTTCTTTTTGATGTGCCAAAGACATAAGCGATGCCGGGTGTTCGGGAATACCTGGGGAATTGCAGCCATCATTCCCTTGTCCTGATCTGTAATGAAAGCTATGGGAGGTCGTCCTCCCATAGCTTCTAGCCATGTCCGAAAAAGCCACAAAAAAGTAGTCTCTATTTCATCTTGCAATAATGCACATCCAAATTGTATTGAGTGAAAATGATGGTTTACTCCCGTAAATGGAGCAAATGGCATATCATACATATTCGTCCGATATGTGGTGTCAAACGTCACCACATCACCAAAATAATCATATGCCATGCGGGCCCGATGATCCACCCAAAAAAAATTAACTGCCCTCCCATTTTCGTCTACCTGAACTGCGTAAAAGAATTGTGGATTCTCAGACTGTTTTCTCCTAAAGTAATTAAGAACCGTTTGTGCATCACCGCCTTCTAGATTCCTATGTCTCACATTCCTCAAGTGATTATAGCAATCTTTCTTATCAAAACCGACATAGTCGCCACCCATGACATCCGGTAATTTTGCAACCATCAAGTTTTCTCTATGGAAGGCTTCTGTCAAGTCTTTCATTGCATCAGGCATGGTTCTATTTGATTTCATTTTCATCCTCTTAGATGGTGTAACTTGCTTGTGATTGTGATTGTCATCAAATTTTAACACTATCCATTCTGAAGAATTATCCTTGCTACGTACAATATTCATCGTCGCCAAACACCCACACTTTATACTTGAAGTTCTTCTCACTCTA
The DNA here is from genome assembly GCA_019985065.2 of Arctostaphylos glauca. Lineage (NCBI taxonomy): Eukaryota > Viridiplantae > Streptophyta > Magnoliopsida > Ericales > Ericaceae > Arctostaphylos > Arctostaphylos glauca. The sequence continues at coordinate 20,943,476 of JAHSPW020000005.1, read as the reverse complement.
CTGTTACCACTTTCCTTATCCCCTACGTTAACAATCTTCCCTTCGTGTGTGCAAACAAATTTTGTCGTACTAACCTCCGTCTCTCGCCCTCTAGATTTTGATGAATTTCTAACACGAATACAAAAACCCTCTTGTCGGCCATATTGTGTGTAATAATCTCTTGCATCATCTACACTAGCAAAAACCATTCCTATATACGGCTTTTCCACAACATTCGATGAATTGCCGACCTCCATTTCAGTCGGACAATCCATAAGACCAAACCTGTAAATTGAAATACTTAAGTTTAAACCTTCCATCTTCTTTCAATTTTAAATTCAAGAGTTTACAACTGAGTTCAAAATCCTTAATAATTCAATTTTAACTCAGATCCATATTTAATAAAGGCCATAAAAATTATATCTACAATGTTTGCAACTTCACCCAATGTACTAAAATTCAAAAGGCATCACATAGACTAAAATTCACCCAACTTCACCCAATGTACAATTCATGACATCAAATACAAAGTCCATGGTGAAGAAATGGGTAAACAAAGCCCTTTTGATTGATTCTTAGTCCGAATAATACCAATCTTAGTCCTTTTGCTTACTGGAAAATGACCTGAACAAAAGCAACCAAGGAATCCCAGTTCTTAATTTTTCGATTGGTTTGATTTTTTCACCACTAATGTACGCAGATGTACACATGTAAATGTACCACACCCACCAACTTAAATATGTTAGGGCCTCACCTGAGGGCGGCGACAGGGAACCACCGAATGACGGCGACGGTGGCGGGTCAACGACTTTCCGGATCTGTAAGGAACAGCCAAAATAGAGAGTGAGAGAGCTGAGCGAATATGTAAAACAGCCAAAATAAATGCGTGGCCGGCGGTGGAGGCACTTACATTTGTGGAACGACGGCGAGCAGCGGGTGGGTCAGGCGGTGGCGGGGGGCGGCGACGACGAGCAGCGGGCGGGTCAGGCAGTGGAGGATCTGAGACAGAGAGAGCGAGGGGGCAAACGGCGGGGGGGGGGGGGGGAACGGCGGCTGGGGGAACGTCGGCGGGTGGGTGGGTTCGGGGGGGGGGGGGGGGTTACAGAAGGGTAAGAGAGAGAGAGGGAACAGCGTTTGGCTGAGAGAGAGAGAGAGAATAGTGTGAGACGTCTGAGAGAGAGAGAGAATAGTGCGAGACAGCCTATATGGGATTTTAAATTCTCATTTATTCCTCACCATTGGATCTTGTCTGATCCAATGGTCCACAAGATTGGTCTCATATTGGTTTGGTTTCCATTGGTCTAGGGAGCTTATCCCATATATATATATATATATATATATATATATATATATATATATATATATATATATATATATCCTAACTTATAATATCAAGAAGAAAAAAAAAACTATCATGAGTTGTTACAAAAATCATGTAACTTATCTGTAACACAATGTTTTTGTTTTTATTAAAACGGGAAAGATTGACTTTGGTTGATTTTAAGTTATTTTTATATATTGTATATGTTAATTAAAACAACTATTTTTTAATTTATATTTTTTGTTATTTTTTTAGTTTCTATATGTATTTTATCAACAGAAAATACATGTATATTGCTAACTCATCATACTTATGTTAACATGGTTGGTTCTGGGCAAAAAGCCCATCAGGCCGCTACCTCTGACCTCCAACTTTTGGCCCAATTATAGGACGCCAAATCTGTAAATGGGTAATAATTATTATATCCATTAGAAAATAAAGTGAATTCTCCATTTGCCCCCTTTTCATATCCTTGAGCACGGATGACAATCTAGTGATCCGATTCAATACATCACATTTCGTTCTTTGTCTTGAACAGATCGGAGATTCGGAGAATTTTTCGGGGATCAAGTAAGATTCGGAGATAAATTTTTTATAAAAAAATAGAGAACGGGTAGGATTCGGATTTATGTGTCTACACCCTGTCCCCGCCTCCACCCCTTGAATTTTAATCATATTTTCACATCACAAGGCTTTTAAGTTTATTTTGAGACAAATAATACAAGTTTAGAATACAGTCTATCCAAATTTCAAAAACGTAATACAACTTTCAGTCTCACTTTTAGGTTTTTACCATCGCAGGCCACTTTGGCACTTCCACACCCATTCATCTCTTTTGTTATTTGTTTATTTTTTTTATGAAAATGAGAATCATTTTAAATTTAAATAATTAATAATATAATTTTTTTAATTTTCGGATCTCTAATCTCCGTTTCCTGTTCGGGATGAGAGGGGAGGGCAAAAACAATCCCCGTTTAGAGATCGGGGCAGGAATAGAGGTTGATATAGGTTCGGAGATCAGGGATAAAGATAATAACATCCACCTCCGATCCTCTCCGTTGCCATCCCTATCCTTGAGGTCCCTAGGTTGATTTCTACCGTTTTAAAAATATTTTTTAACGTGAAAAATTCAAAAGACCCGGATGGACTTTTAATACTTCAACCAAGAAACGTTACCCGCAACATTCGTACATATCTAAAGATGTAATTGTCTCCCCATATTTGTTTAATGAATTGGAATTTGAAACGAGTCGGTTTCGATTGCCTAATAGGCAGGGACGGAGCCAGGATTTTACAACGGGGGTGGCACCACTACTGGTCGTCTGGTCCACTGTTCTGAGCAAGTGAGCAGTGACTCAGTGAGCACTGAATTGAGTCTGAAGCACAGTTGCACTGCACAGTGCACAGACTGGTCGTGACTTGTTTGGTCAGTTTCTCTGGAGTCTGGTCGGCCGTTGGCGTCGGCGTCGGCGTCGGCGGAGCTGCGGAGGAGGAACGGACGAACGGTGGCCGGTGGGGCCGGTGGGCGACTGAGCCGCGACTCGCCGGTGTGCGGATCAAAGTATCAGTCTATCAGAAGCTGCGGTGAACGGTCGCCGACTCTCCGGTCGTCGGTCGAAGTCTCGAACAGTCCGGATCTGGATTTATTTTGGTCTGGTGAGTCGGTGACCGTCCGAACCTCCGGTGGTTCTCCCGTGGTCAAAATCGGACTGGGGAGACTGTAGAGATGAGTCAGATGGCCGACGAGGATCCCCCGTCTGGCTACGTGAGGGGGGCGGCAACCGGCGCGGGCGACGGGCGTGAGAGGGAACGGCGGCCAGCGAGCATCACGCGTGAGAGGGAAGGAACGGGTTACGGGTGAGGTTCAGAGGTTGGGGGGGGGGGGGGGGGGGGGGGGGGGGCGACTAAGTTACTAACGTAAAACAATTAAAATTAAAAAAAAAAAATTTAATTTTTTGGTCCAACCTGGGGGTGGCACGTGCCACACCCCCCCCCCCCCCCCCCCCCCCCCACCCCCTAGGCAGCTTCGTCCCTGCTAATAGGCTCTCTCACTTTTGTCAAATATTTCTCCCTTTTCACGTACTTCTTTCCACTTCTTTTATTACCTTTGAAAAGATAATTTAAATAGTTGGAAAGAAGTATATATTTATTTCAAAAAAATAAATTAATTTCTACATCAGTAGTTTCTTTACTTACAATATTCATATTTTTTTAATTTGTCATTGAATTAAAACGAATAAAAAATCATAATTTTGTTACTTTAGAGCAAGTGCACCAGATTCGTTGAAGTAGAAACTGTAACTATTATAGCTAACCAAAAGGGGGGAAATCAACAACAAGAGCTTTTGTATAACCTTCGCTAGAATTCTTCTAGCTACAGTACTTCGCTTCTTCTGGCGAGGTATTGTTCACCAGCAAATGCAAAGGACGAGGTGAGACATTTCAAAATCTGAGAAACGAAGTGGTTATGGCGGCAATCCAAGAAGGCCATGAGTGTATTTCTCATACGGTGGATCTGGTTTTCTAGGTGAGGGTATGGATAAGGTCTGAGCAAGTGCTCTGGTTTTCTAGAAGGGTGTATTGTTCTGGTATTATTTACTTAAATGGTAGGTGGGATATTTTGGTGGTACAGAGGTGGGTTTTTTGCTAGACCTTTTGAACCGTTTGGGGTATAGGTGTTGTGCGGGTTTAAATTGGAAAACCGAACCAAACCGGTAAACCAAACCGAACCAGTGGTTTGGTCCGATTTTTCAATCTAATCGGTTTGGTTCGATCCGGTTTGAGATTTTAAAAAAAATTCGGTTCGGTCTTCGGTTTTAGTCACCTAGGAACAAAACCAAATCAGACCGAACCGGTTCTTATACTAAATCCTAAGAAATAAAAAACCTAGTTTCATACATGATTTTTTTAAGTCTCAAACTAGTTTTTTTTACTTTGATTTTTTATGAGGTATTAATTTTACTATGATTTAGAATTTTGTATATTAATTTTATTGGCTTTAATTTTTTAGAAGTTTTTTTAACTTGGACTTAGGCTTAATCAAATTAAAAATCTATTTTAAAATAAAAACTAATCCGGACTTTATCCATTTGACACGGCCTTCTTAGTTTTTTAAATGTTTTTTTAATTTTGGATCTAAGTCTAACCAAACTGAAACCGGACCAAAACCAAACCAAAACCGAAAAAATAAAACCGAACCAAATCGAAATAGTTCGGTTCGGTTTCGGTTTACAAAAATTCAAACCGGATCAAACCGGACCGATTTCACCCCTAGTGCGGTTGGTGTCTTGCCAATATACCTTCCTCTTTTATATTTTTAGATTGCTATTTAATATATTTTGAATTGCTTTGCTGTTCAACATATTAAAAAAAATATATTGAAAAAATAATAGTTTAAGAGGGAATAAGTAAAATAGAGAGTGTTGGTGGAGTTTTGAAAGAAATAATATCTAGCTAAACTAAAATTATGCACTGTTGAGTAGGAAAAATAGCTCACGGCTGTTGCAATTGCTCTTAAACGGATAAGAATTTTTCATTTTAAAATGAGGATTTTGTTAATTATGTGATGATAGATATACATGTTACGAAATACTAGAAACGGATTGCAATGAGATCTCAACTTTATTAATAAAGTAAGTAAAACTATTTCGATAGAACTCTTAGTATCAAGTTTTAAATTATATTAGGTGAATTATGTAGTAAAAATATGTATTTTATGTTTCATTGTTCTATGACGATTTTATTTGAGGGTAACTTTTTTGTTATGAATTTGGAAAGGAAAAAAAAAATATATATATACATATATATATATATAGGAGTCCTATGTTTTGAACTCATCTAGGGCCCCAAATATCTTGGGACCGGCTCTGCTTATACATATTATAAGTGTTGTAAAAAAAATTAATATAACGTATTATTTTCTTACATATGTATATGTTAATATAATATATATTCTTCATAAATAGATTAAATATACACATACGAAAAAAACAAATAAAAAAACTTAAGAAGAGTATTTTATTAATAAAAATTGACGATGTTAATAAAAAGTTTTAAAAAGGTATAGGCAGACTTTGACAATAAAATTAAAAAATGGTCCCCTAAGTTTTAAAAAGGTATAGGCAGACTTTGACATGATATATGACTTGAACAATGTTCTGTACACAAATTTGAACACAGATGTGATTAAAGATCTCACGCGCATCCGACGAATCTAGACATATCTGTGTCCAGATCTATGTATACAAGTCTATGTACAGAGACTTTCTCATATAACTTTGGGACGGAGTTGGCCAAAAATTGACTTTTTATTTTTTGGTGTGTGTGTGACTACTGACTACATGCATGTGTTCTGTGAACGTACGGGAAATGCAAGAGGGGTTAGAGCACGCACCCCGAAATTCGTATGAAGTAGGTGGTGACAAAAGCATGCTTAGGAGTGCATGTACACGTAAGAGAGGTGACCCAACGATGAACGATGGATAAAATCTGAAATGAAACTAATCAGAAAAAGAAAGGAAAATAGATGACATGATTTTTATCATCTTCTTTTATATTTTCTCGCCTATTAATACTAAAGTGACCCACGGAAGGATTGCCTTTTGATTTGCTATACGTAAATTTCAACTCAACCCCACCACTCTTCGTCAACTAATTAAAATTAACTTAATGAACTCATAAATACATTGTTTGACTTTGATAAATACATCTACATGTGTGGGTACGCATCAACATACTTGATACAAAATTAACTTAGCAAAATGTTAACCACAATTTGTAACCGTATTTATTATAAATGTGAGTGAGCTTCTTTCACTTGATCGTCAATTACTATTATTGCATGCCTATTTTTCAATTATTTAAATTTCAAATATATATATATATATATATGACATGACAAAATGCTTGTAACGTTACGATTTCTCGAAACATTAATTAAAATATTAAATCATAAATGTAAATTTCAAAATAAAACATTGTTTGATAAGGTTTGACAAAAATTACTAAATACCCCTTTTGGGTTTACATTGTAAATTGAAAATACTATAATAGAATTTCTATGGATAAAGTCTCCATTTGTTATCACGATCTTCAACTTTGAAGCCTGACTCTTCCAGCTCAGGTTGTTTCTCTTCCTACACCTCTTCATCTGGCATGAATGCCATAGGTAGAGAAATTGCTCCATAAGTACAAAATACTCAGCAAAAAATATACCCGAAACACTAGCCCAAGAAGCTTGCAATTTGAAAGATATAGTAATCACATTAAAGAACATAGTATAAAGTAGCGGGAATAAACATATAAATTCCTTATGAATCTTGTATTTAAGTTTCTAAGATTCACCAAAATGGGAATCCAAATCCTACCCTTTTAAACACTAGCATAGGCAATCAATTGATATTGACCAGTCTTTACCTACCAAGGGCCCTAGTCTAAGGTTACGTACTCGACCAAATGCCAACCCGGCAAGATAGGGACCTTCTACCATCCACTCAGATCAATACTTACTTCACCCTATCTAGATCCCTCGAATGTGGCTTTCCCAGGCCTAGTCACAACGAACCTTAACCGCTTCTCTATATCGGCTCAATGATGCGCAAGACACTAGTCGCCACTCCCTCGGGTCCGGAGTTGTCATCGTAGATATCCCGAAGTCACCTCTAACTGTGTTCAACTACTCCTAGTTGGGGTCCTTATAAACAAATCATAATCAACTTGGCATAATTACGCCATAAAAACATAGGTCGCTCGAGCAAGCTATTGCAGAACATAATAGAATACAGAATATTTCTTGAATCTTCTCGATCGATGTTCAAAGTCTACAAGCTCTATTCAAATGGTTTATACACCCTCAGAATGCATGTACACTATGCACAAGCATCCACTGCACTAGTTTTATGATCATGGGTCCCCATGGAATTCTGTGTGAGCCGAAATACCGTGGAATTGATCACCTTCGTGTGCTTTGTGTTCGTTAGATGTGTTGGTATAATTGTTGTAGTTGTTGTGGATATTTGATTGAGTTGAGAAAATTAGAACAAACATCAAAAGTGAAATTGAACGAATTACAACCGTTGTGTTGTCTATTCTGAGTTAGATTTCCGAGGTTGTTTTCGGGTAAGATTCCTGAGGTGGTTGGTGGTTAGATTTTCCTCCTCACTCTTGTGATGGGTTAGATTTTCGGGATAATTGGTGGTTCAATTCTCCTTCACTTATGTTTCGGGTTAGATTCTTGCGTTGACTGGTGGTTCGATTCTCCTTCACTTTTGTTTCGGGTTCGATTCTCCTTCACTTTTGTTCAATTGACAAGTGGTTCGATTCTCCTTCATTTTTGTATTCCGAATTTGATTCCTAAAGTGGGTTAGATTCCCACTAATCGTCGTGCCGTGTTGATCATGGGTTAGATTCTGTGGGTGTCATCCTAATTAAAAGAAAGAAGAAGATTCAACTGAAAATTGATCATAAAATACTTACGCGATGTTTGTTTTGTCTTTCTTCCATTATATATGTTATTATCCCTGCCAAGTATGTTGTATCTATTTATCTTTTGCATATTTTAGTACACTTGGGTTTGGTATTTTGGGTAACTATTTCTATTGAATGTCAAAACTCATCAGTGCAATTTCTCTACCCCTAACGATTCATGTCAGATGTAAATATACAGATCGAGGATCCGATGGAGCAGGTCAAGCCGGAGGCGTTCAACGAGGAGACCTTCACCTGGCTGTCATACCCTTACATAACCTTGTTTCTTTGTTTAAGTTTATTTAGTTGTAAACCTAAAAGGGTATTTTAGTCTTTTCAGTTTCAAACTCGGTTTACTTAGTTGATAAAAGTTATTTTATTTTACTTAATGAATAAATGATGAGTTTCTTTTAATAAATTATTTTGACAAATAAAATGGTATTTAAAAGAAAAAAATAAACTCGCCAAAATTAGGGTGTTACAATATTCTCTATGAGAATATTTATGGTTGTCTTTAGCCATGATGCGATTTAAGCCAAGCTTGTACAAAAACCAGAGTTGTATTACCCAAGCAATGTTATACATCAAGCGACGCACTTAGTCATGTCATGTTTTACCAAGTTATGCTTGTGCCGTGTTATAATACTAACCGTCGCGTGTCTTTTTCTATAAATGTCTAGTGGTCTTATTTGAATGTATTTTCTAAATGTCGGCATGTGCGGAAGATATAATGTCTCGAGAGAGCATTTTGGGAACATAACAAACAGTACCGTTGTGGTTGGGGAGCACGATTAGTCAGGTGGTCGGGATATTTATCGTTCAAGAACCATAAATGAGATATATTGATGGGATTATATGACGTGGTCATCCTTGGAACGTTTGATAGAATTAAATGACAAGATCATACTTAGAATTATTGAAGACTTGTAAAACATCTTGGACTTTGATAATACCTGTGTGTGGACAGCGGACACTCAATTACTCACTTTTGAAACTTAATAATGTTTACACAATACAACCACCCTTTCAATTTCTATACGTTCATGTTACTGTTTTTTTTTTACTTACTGTGCATCTTTATATCATCTTATCGTATCACTATTTCCATACATTCAAAGGGGAGTTTTAGAGTAGAACAACTTATTGGACTTCATAGCTCATGTTGCATATTCATTTTTTACCAGGTACTCAAGAAGACGGAGTCGAAGTGAAGTACTTGACACATGAAGGCTCCTTTCTAGAAGACGACTTGGTCGAACCGTGATTCACTTATTATAGGATTAGTCTAACTTCGAAATTTCATATTAAAGTCTTTTTGTGGTATTCCATTTTTTGGAGACTTCATGCGGTATTTCATATTTTGTAAAAGCATACATCTGTGCTGTAGGTGGGTTGATGTTCTCAATCAGGACGAAAAACTTGGAGCTCACTATCCAGCTGAAACAATGCTCTCAATTTGGGTGGACCTGTGATCTGCAAAAAAATAAACCGTCAAAGAGCCTCTGCCGCTATGGCAGGAAGACACTCCGATGATTAAGTCAGACAAAAGCTCACAGGATGAATAATAACTCAAGCCAATATTCTCTATTAGCAAGCGAAATTATGCACTAGTTAGAACGTACCTTTTTTGTTGATCTGGAGCTTTATTTATAGAATTTCTCTTTAATCCCAATTCTCTTGGGATTCTAATTGGAGTGAAGTGTCTTCTGATTGGCCACTAATAAGATAACTCTCTATCAAGTAGTTATCTTCTATCATTAGGGTTTCATTCAATTAATACTTCTCATATTAATTAAATTGACCGTGGATTTCTCATCCATATCTGTTTGAACTCTATCCCGACTTATTCGGGATTCTGTCTTATCTCGGAGCAGCGGTTGCTCGTCACCTTTCTCGGGCCAACTGTAGTTTGGGCCGACTTTATATGGTCGGCAAGATGTGAGTCCGCCTTTCTCAGGTCGGCTTTGTTCAATACTTGTTTCTGTTGTCCTGATTTATGTATGGTCAACACTCCTCGTGTCGGTCATACCCTCATGTGATCGGCACGTGCCTCTGGACATATCTTTCGGTCTCGGCCGAACTCATTACTTACTTAGGGGCGATAAACGTATTTTACTGGTTGCGTTTTTACCCTCGTCAATTGCCCCTAGCTTCGGCTGCTTCGTACTGACTTGGCGGAGTAGTCGAGGCTATACAATGTACTCATGAGGGGGTCTGTATCGAACTCAAGCGGTTCGTATGTGTATTTGGTCCATTTGAGGCATGCTTCGTTCTGAAGCGTGCTCTGTCTTTCAATAAATGCGATGTGACCGTTTGTGTGTGCCTTTACGTAAAGACGCGCTTCCCGAGCGTGCCTAACGCGTCGTTTCAATGCCCACCCTGTAATTAATTAACAATCCAGGGGTGAAGAATCTGACGATTCATTCATTTTGAATGTGAGGCGCACTGAATCTGCCGCCTGAAATCCTATATATTCGCATATCTCTTTTTGCATTTTTTCTTTCCCGTCCTTTGCCACTATTCCTCATCTTCTTCGTTTTCTCCATCTTCGCTCGTAAGTCGTCTGTTAGTCATCTGGAATTGTTCTTTCTTTTAGTTTTTCTTTCTCGTGCACACTTCTCCCCCACTCATCCTCTGAGTATGGGGATTTTCCGTAAAAACTTCGCCACTCCGGCGCGTATAGCGGAATTCCGTAGGCATTATAACATTCCAGATGATGTAGTTGTAGAAATCAATAGGCCTGAGACTCATCCTGAGATTCGGGATGAGGACTCCATTCACATCCCTCTGATGGCCGTTACTGAGGGTGGGGTTAGGTTCCCTCCTCACCCTTTACTCCGTAGGGTTCTTTCTTGGTATCGGCTGAACCCTATGCAGATCTCTATAACCACCTATCGTATAGTGATGGGCACAGTTCGTCTAAACGAACTGTGTAATACCAACTTAGGCTTATGGGATATAAACTGTAATTATGACATGGCATATAATAAGGACGAGAAATGGTATCTCAAATCCTGTAGGGGCCTAGAAAAGATAGTGACGCATCTCGTCGATTCGAATAGGGGAACGACGACGATTTCTTGATCGTCTCGGGCAATTGGGAGTTCTCTCCTGACGAACCCGAGCACACGCGGATCCCCGTTCCCCGTAGTTTCGGGCAACCCCGTTAGTTTTCTTTTCCCTCTGATTGTGATTTTTTCGTAACTTTCGGACAATTGCTGTTTGTTATCTCTGTGCAGCTGCCAACGCGAACCGTGGTCGGCAACTTACTGCCACCAACCCCGAAGATTTGAAGAAGGTCCTGAGGTACGAGGGTGTCGAGGGGCAGGTCAAGCCGAGATCTGTGAGGTACTCCTTTGATATAATCCGACTTACAAGGGTTATATCAAGGACAGAGCTTACATCGCCGAGGCGGTTGTTGAAGACTCCCAAGCTTCTGTCCCCGAAGGCATACCATTGCCATACCTCAGGGAGCCACATCGTGTTACTGTTGCCGCGATAGCCAAAACCCCGAGCTCTTCCTTTTCGTGTTCATCGGCTGATCCCGCGCAGTCTCCACCCCGGATCGCTTGGAATACTGAGGACGAGGAAGAAATTGACCGCGAAATCATGTCGGGGAACCCCAACATGCCCAATCTGAAGGAACTGATGAATTAGAAAAGTAAGGCTGCTGCCGAGGCTAAGAAGAAAGCCACTCCAATCGAGGCGAAGAAACCCTCTGGCGTCACTTTGGCGAAGAGGAAATCTGATAAAGGCGAGACTCCGCCAAGTCTAAGTTCTGCCGATGTTGACACCGCCCCAGCCGACTCCAAGAGAAGGAGGCTGGTGAAGGCTCATGATGTTGGCCCTTCCAAGGCCAAAGGAAAAGCAAAAGCCCTCAAGAAAGCTGAGACATGGGCTCCACCGCTGCTGATCGACGGTGTGACTCTTATCACGGCTGGAGATCTGGGTACTGCCACGGCTCTTGCGGGGGCCCTGATGTTGCCAAGGGACATCGAATCCTATTCTGATTCTAAGGATCCGGCCATGCTCCGAACAATGATTGCGCACAATATTTTTATAAGTGTTACTGTACTTAGTGATTGCTTTCTGTATATTATGTTGCTTCTGTTCTAATAGTGTTTGTGATGATGCAGGCGATCCAAAAGACCATGTTGTGTCTCGGGCAAAGCCAGGATCGGGAGGCATGGCTTAATGCTGCTGAAGTCGAAGTGCGGGAATTCAAGCTGAAATTCTCAACTGCTCAGGATGAGGCTGACGATTACAAGAAGAAAGCTCTGGAGATCGCCAAGAAAGCCGAATCCTTCAACCATCTCTTTTCCGAGGAGAAGAAGAAGAGTGCTGAGCTGCTTGCTGAGTTAATGGCCCTGAAGGTCAAGCATGCTGAGGAGATAGCCGAGACAGAGAGCAAGGCTCGCAAGCTCGGCATGGACGAGGCTGCCGAAGATTTCCTGAATAACCAGATCCCTAACCTGCAGGAGGAATTTCTTGCAACCGGGTGGAAAACGGCTCTGAAGGCTTGTAACGTGGCTACGGATTCGCCTCTATTTAGGGAGATTCCTCATTCCTCCGAACTGGGTGACGAAGAGGCAATGAATACCGAAGCCGAACTTCCTGAAGGCGGCATCACTGATCTTATTGCTGACGACCAGGAGGTTGTTGACGTCGGGAAAGATGCCGAAGGAGGAAAGCATCTCAGGGAGGCCCCTGTTGACATCGTTTGATGGATGTCTTCTTTTGTTTTTCCTTTGTTTCTTTTTCTTTGTTTCCATAGAACTCTGAGTTGAATTGTAATAGCACAGCTTTCACTTCGTTTTCCAGTTTTCCTGCTTTGTTGTTCTGCACATGAACGTTTGAAATGAATATACAACTCGAATCCTTTCCTCGGCAACTCTTTTCTTGATAATTTCTTGGTAGCGTCTACTTGTATGAAGTCGGCAATCTTGCCCGCACTTGCGATCAGTACTTTGAACCGTTCTTTAATGTACTCAACTCAAACTTTTTTCTTAAGTTTGTTCGGGTGTTTAACTCACACTTGGGCATTAAACACAAACTATTCTCAAGTATGCTCGGGGGTTCACACTTTCTTCAAGTGTTGAACTCTCTCAAAATTTTTCCAAGTTTGTTCGGGTAGTTTAACCTGTAGTTAGGCTTAAACTCATACTTTTCTCAAGTACTGAATTTTTTCAAACGTTTCTCAAGTTTATTCGGCTGTTTTAACCTGTAATCAGGTTTAAACACATACTTTTCTCAAGTACGTTCTGGAGTTCAAACTTTCCTCAAGTGTTGAACTTGCTCAAACTTTTCTTAAGTTTGTTCGGTTGTTTTGACCTGTAATCAGGTTTAAACACATACTTTTCTCAAGTATGTTCTGGAGTTCAAACTTTTCTCAAGTGTTGAACTTTCTCAAACTTTTCTTAAGTTTGTTCGGCTGTTTTAACCTGTAATCAGGTTTAAACAAATATTTTTCTCAGTATGTTCTAGAGTTCAAACTTTTCTCAAGTTTGTTTGGCTTGTTTAACCTGTAGTTAGGATTAAACACATACTTTTCTCAAGTATGTTCAGGAGTTCAAACTTTTCTCAAGTGTTGAACTTTCTCAAACTTTTTTCAAGTTTGTTCGGCTTGTTTAACCTGTAGTTAGGATTAAACACATACTTTTCTCAAGTATGTTCGGGAGTTCAAGCTTTTCTCAAGTGTTGAACTTTCTCAAACTTTTCTCAAGTTTGGACTTACATTCTATTCATGCATGCACTGGATTTATCTTTGCCCCCAGTAAGGTAGTAAAGGTGGCTATAACATTGATAGCCTTACTGAATATCTACTCATAAACTGAAACTGGTGCTTTTATTCATTGGAATCGAATGTAGCAAACATAAGTACTGAAAAGAAAAATCTATTGGTAAAACTTTTTAAGGTTGGAAATATTCCAAGTGCGTGGTACTTCTTTATCATCAAGGTCCTGCAGTTTGTAGGCGTCCTTCCCAAGTCGGCCGATAACTCTATATGGACCCTCCCAGTTGGCTCCGAGCTTGCCATCAGTTGGGTCTTTCGTGTTTCCCATGACATTGCGAAGGACCAGGTCGCCGAGATCAAATTCCCTTTGATGGACTTTCTTATTGTAAGACCTGGAGAGAGTGGATTGATATGCAGCCAGTCTGATCATGGCTCATTCCCGTTTTTCTTCGGCGAGGTCGAACTCTATTGCTAATGCTTGATTGTTTCCACCTTGCTCCATTAACTTGGTGCGAAGAGTTGGGATGCCGACTTCAAGCGGGATGACAGCCTCGGTGCCATACGCGAGTGAATACGGGGTGACACCCGTAGATCGGAGAGGGGTGGTCCTGTATGCCCACAGGACGAGTGGTAACTCTTCCACCCACTTGCCCTTGGCATTTTCCAACCGTTTCTTGATTCCTCTAAGTATCGTCTTATTTGAAGCTTCTGCCTACCCGTTGCACTGCGGATATGCCACTGAGGCGTAGTAATTTTGAATCTGATACTGTGAGCAGAAGGCCTTGAACTTGTCCTGGAATTGGGTTCCGTTGTCCGAGACGATAACATATGGGATACTGAATCTAGTGATGATGTTCTGCCAGAAAAATCGCTCGACATTCTTCTCTGTGATCTTTGCCAGGGGTTCGGCCTCTATCCACTTAGTGAAGTAGTCTGGGCCGACCAACAGATACTTCCTTTCCCCAGTTGCTTTGGGAAGTGGACCGACAATATTCAGGCCCCACTGAGCGAAGGGCCGTGGGCTAGTGAGTGGTTCCAGGTCGGTAATAGGTTAATGTGTGATCGGGGCAAATTTTTGGCATTTCTCGCAAGTCTGGACATATTTCTTTGCATCTTCCTGCATGTAAGGCCACCAGTATCCCTGAGATATGGCTCGGTGGGCAATGGATCTGCCCTGGCATGGCTCCCACACGTCCCCTCATGAATTTCGAACAGGAACTTCTGTACTAGATTGGGGTGCGCACACTTCAGATAGGGACCAGTGTAGGATTTTCGATAAAGTTCTTGCTTAGGCGAGAGCCAGAAGCGCGTGGCTCTGATTCGCAGCTTGTGAGCTTCCTTTTTGTCGTCGGGAACCGTTCCCCCAGTAAGATAGGAGACAATGGGATCCATCCAACTTAGGCCGAGATCGATTTCCAAAGCCTTCTCAGCAATTGGGATGTCGATACTCGGATACTCAATGGCGTCCACATATATGGTTCTGTGCTTATCTCGGGGTATTGCCGAAGCCAAGCATGCCACGGCGTCCACGTGCTCGTTCTGTCTAGAGCTGATGTGAGTCATTTTCACTTTCTTGAACTTAGATAACTCTGCTCTAGCCCTCTCCGCGTAGGCGGTCATCTTCTCGTCTCGGGTGGCATATTCTCCGTTGAGCTGGTTGAGGACCAGTTGTGAATCACAGTAGACTGCCACATACATTGCCCCCAGGTTATGCGCGCACTTGAGCCCGTGTATCAACGCCTCGTATTCGGTGACATTGTTGGAGGCACTGAAATTCAGTCGGATGGACTGCTTGAAATAACACCCATCCAGTTCTTCAATAACAATGCCGACTCCAGATCCACGCGAGCATGATGATCCGTCGACATATAACCTCCAGTACGGTATTTGGTCGGGAACCAGCCCATCCTGTTCTCCCTGTTCGGGCAAGCCCGTCTCTGAGATTGAAGCCACTTCTACTGCAAACTCGTGAGAGAATTCCGCAATGAAGTCTGCTAGGACTTGTCCCTTTACTGCTGTCCTTAGAAGGAATCTGATGTCGTATTCCCCGAGTTTCACGGACCAGGTTGCCACCCTGCCTGACAGTTCTGCTCTTCTCAAGACAGTGCTAAGGGAGTGTTTAGTCGGTACTTCAATCGTGTGGGCCAAGAAATAATGTTGTAATTTCCTAGAGGCCACCACAAGGGACAAGATCAACTTCTCCAAGGGGAGTTATCACGTCTCCGAGTCGAGAAGTGTCTTACTGACGTAGTATATCGGCGTCTGCTCGCCATCCTTATTCTTCAGCAAAACTGCGCTGACCATCGGGAGTCATGATCAAAGGTGGGTTTGCCAGGTAGGTCTTGATCTCCTGGAAAGCCTCTTCGCATTCCTCCCCCCAGGAGTACTTGGACTGTTTTCTCAATAGTTGAAAAATCGGCCGACATCGGTCGGATGATCGGCTGATGAATCTGTTGAGAGCTGCTACCATTCCTGTCAACCTCTGGACCTCCTTCACAGTTCGGGGGCTCTGTAGATTTTGTAGGGCGATAATTTGATCGGGGTTGGCCTAAATTCTCCTCCGTGTAACCAGATGCCCCAAGAATTTTCCCAAGCTGACCCCAAAAGCACATTTCGAGGCGTTGATCGTGAGTTTGTACTTTTTGAGAACCTGGAAAGTTTTGCCGAGATCGTCGATATGGGTTTCGGCCTCCTCAGACTTGACAACCATATCGTCGATGTACACCTCCATGCTCTTCCCGAGCAGTTCCCTGAACATAAGAGTTGCCAACCTTTGGTATGTTGCTCCTGCGTTTCTTAGTCCGAACGGCATTACTTTGTAGCAGAATAATCCTCGTGGAGTAATGAATGACGTCTTCTCTTGGTCTGGCGCGTACATGGCTATTTGATGATATCCCCGGTATGCATCCAAGAAGCTCATGCGCCGATATCCAGCTGTGGCATCCACGAGCTGATCTAGTTTTGGCAGTGGGAAGCTATCCTTGGGGACAGGCTTTATTCAGGTTTGTGAAGTCAACACACACTCTCCACTTGCCATTCTTCTTTTTAATCACCACGGTGTTAGATAACCACTCGGGGTAATGCACATCTCTGATGGCCTCGGCTTCCAACAGCCGATCTACTTCTTCTATCACGGCATCCACATGTTGGACTACCGATCTCCTTCTTTTCCGCATGACGGGTTTGTGGACAGGATCCACATTCAAGTGATGACAGATGATATCCGGGCTCACCCCAGGCATCTCCTGTGGTGTCCAAGCGAATACATCGATGTGCTCCTTAAGGACCTTTATCAGAACTTTCTCATCCTACTCTAATAACTCTTATCCGATGAGAAAGTACCGCTCTGGGTCTGTCTCATGAGCCGATACCTGCTTGAGTTTTTCCACAACTCGGTCGGCCGATTTGGGACCTCTATAGACTTTACGTGTTCGGCTTTGGGCTTATGTTTTATCGAGGTGACATAGCAGCTCCTCGCCGTTGTCTGAGTCCCCCGAAGACATTCGATCCCCTTCTTACCCGGGAACTTCAGCATCTGGTGATAGGTGGAAGGGATTGCCCCCATTCTGTGGAGCCAAGTTCTCCCCACAATGGCATTGTATGTCGATGGCACGTCGATGACCAGAAAGTCGATATCCAGGGTCACTCTCCCTGCCGCACAGGGATAGTGATGGATCCCAAAGGCCAGACTGCCTCGACACTGAATCCGATGAGTGGCATGTCGACCTTTTGCAAGTCTGCCTTATCAAGTTTAAGCTTCTTAAAAGCATAAACCAAACCAAACCAAACTGAGCCTTGTGTCCCAAATCAATTGGGGTCGGCTACATGAATCCTTTTCCTCCAAAGAGTTCTGTCAAGTGCTGTTTCCTCACTTAGCCCTAGTAGACTTAAATCCTTGCGCACTACCGCATCTAATGTCAATTTGGGTCTTCCCCTCCCCGGAGCATTTCTATGCAAAGCTATCCTATCCGCTCTCTTAACTATTGCCTCCGTAGGTCTACGATAGACATGTCCAAACCACCTAAGCCTATTTTCCCTCAACTTCTCGTCTATAGGTGCTACGCCTACCATCTCGCGGACTGTTTCGTTTCTAATCCTATCTCGTCTAGTCTTACCACACATCCACCTCAACATTCTCATTTCCGCTACACTCATCTTGGTCACCTGTTGTTTCTTCATAGGCCAGCATTCTGTCCCGTAAAGCATCGCTGGTCTTATAGCAGTTCTATAGAATTTTCCCTTCAACTTTGTGGGTACCCTCTTGTCGCACAGTACACCAGTAGCACAGAATTTTTGTTGAAAGCATCATAGTACAAAATTTTTGTTGAGCTGCCCTGGTCAACTAGGATTCTCTCCGTGTTGATGGTGCTGAGGAGCAGCGTGATTACTAATGCATCGTTGTGGGGGTGCACCACCCCCTCTAGATCCTTATCTGAAAAGGATATAACCATGTCTATCTTTGTCTCGGGCTCCTTTCGCTTTTGCCCGAGATGCTGAACGTGATGTTCATGCCTGTCTCGGCGTCACTGGAGCCGTATTTCTTTTTTATTGGGGACAGGAGTTGCTGCGTGTATGACATGCACGGTCCCAGTTATCGTTGCCTCTTCCTCAGAGGATTCGATTTCCATTGGTTTCGGCTGGACCGTTGGCTGCCGCTGATCAGCCACAAATCGCCTAAGGTGCCCGGCTTCAACTAATTCCTCTAGGAATCGTTTAAGCGCCTTGCACTTCTCTGTGATATGGCCATTATTGCAGTGATAGCTGCACCAATCTCTGTTCGGGTTGCGTTTTATTAGCTCCCCCCTGACCTTGCTGGCCATTTCCAGAAAGGCTCGTTCTTCAAAGGCCAGATCAATTTGAATATAGGAGTGTTGGAAACCGTATGTATCGCTCTATACGCCTGGGGTCCAGGTGGTTTGCGCTCCTTCATTACATGTGCTACTTCGGCCACCTCAGTTCATGGCCTCTTTGCCGCAGGTTCTATCGCCGCACTCCTATGCGCTTTGCTAGTTGGCCGACCCTTGTCTCGACGAATCTCATCCTCGAACTTAGCGTATTTCTCGACCCTTCCCATCAGGTCGGCAATAGTACTCGGGGGATCTATAGTGAGAGATTCCATCAGCCGATCTCGGTATGACAAACCCAACCTGAAGGATTCTACAGCATAGGCCTCCGTACAATCCCCTATCTCATTATAGGTCGCCCAATATCTGCTGGCGTATTGCTTGAGATCCTCTTTCGGTCCTTTTCTCAAGGCCAAAAGGGTGTTCACGTATTTCTTTTGTGCTCGGTTAGCCACAAATCGCTTGAGGAACTGGTCTGCCAGTTGCCTCCAGCTAGTAATGGATCTCGGCGGAAGGGCCTGAAACCAATTTAGGGCAATCTCGCCCAAGCTCAAGGAAAAAACCTTGCAATAGAGGCTGTCATGGCCTAAATATATCATCATGGAGTTCACGAATCCTTTGATACGAGTTATCGGATCCGTTCGTCCATTATAAATCGTGAACTTAGGAGGGACAAACTTTCTAGGTAAGTCTTCCGTCTCAATCTGCACTGACAGTGGTGACACTGCCAGCTGTTGCAGCTCTTTATGATTCTCGTCGTCCTCCAGGCGATTGAATCCCAATTGCTATTCAACCATGCTCTCATGTCGGTAACCGGAGCAACTGGTGGTACAGTTTGATATGGGATCCCCTGCTGAACATTTAGGGCCATCCCCGCCCGCTGATTCAGCCATTCCCGCATGTCGGGAAGTGGTTGCGCTGGAGGTAATCCGCCTAGATTTGACGGTGCCCCAGCCTGGTTCTCCCCTCCTCAGGGCCTCCTACTTGGTTCGTGTCGACTATCTTACCTTGATGGCCCAGTCTCGGAACGCTCATCTCGCTCCGATATCGACTGTCGGGCCGGGTTTCTTTGTTTGCGGAGAGTGCGATTCTCTCTCTCCATGCGTCGTATGTAACACCTCATGTCCTCTATTTCTTGGTCCCTCATCCGGACCCAATCGATATTATTGTAATCCTCGTCTCGGCGAGACCCTTCATGAGTTCAGGATTCTCTCCCTCCCTCGTTCCGAGTTTGAGTTAGGGACCTGTCCTGTTGTTCGACCGTTCCGCTTCTCGCGAAAGATCGTGACGCTGCTCCAGAGGTAGCGATGGCAATGCGGCTGGTAGCGCGGGAGCTACCGGAGTATTGGCGGGTAATGGAACGGCACGGGGCGGCACCTGTTCTCCAGGATGCTCCCCAACTAGTTTTGGGGGTCGAACCCTAGGGATTTCTTTCCTAGGTCCCCTTGACTTATGTGGAACTGGAGGGGGGGATGTGGATCTATCTTTCCCTTCGCGCTCCCTCCCCTGATCTCTTCTGGGTGTTTCAGCCATGATTCTCTAACTTTCGCACAGACGGCGCCAATTGTAGGTAGGTTGATTTTCTCAATCAGGACGGAAAACTTGGAGCTCACTATCCAGCCGAAACAATGCTCTCAATTTGGGTGGACCTGTGATCTGCAAAATAATAAACCGTCAAAGAGCCCTCTACCGATGTGGCAGGAAGACACTCCGATGATTAAGTCAAGCAAAAGCTCACAGGATGAATAATAACTCAAGCCAATATTCTCTATTAGCAAGCGAAATTATGCACTAGTTAGAACGTACCTTTTTTGTTAATCTGAAGCTTTATTTATAGACTTTCTCTTTAATCCCAATTCTCTTAGGATTCTAATTGGAGTGAAGTACCTTCTGATTGACCACTGATGAGATAACTCTCTATTAAGTAGTTATCTTCTATCATTACAGTTTCATTCAATTAATACTTCTCATATTAATTAAATTGGCCGTGGATTTCTCATCGATATCTGTTTGAACTCTATCTCGACTTATTTGGGATTCTGTCTTATCTCGGAGCAACGGTTGCTCGTCGCCTTTCTCGGGCCAACTTTATATGGTCGGCAAGATGTGAGTCCGCCTTTCTCAGGTCGGGTTTGCTCAATACTTGTTTCTGTTGTCCTGATTTATGTATGGTCAACACTCCTCGTGTCGGCCATACCCTCATGTGATCGGCATGTGCCTCTGGACATATCTTCCGGTCTCGGCCGAACTCGTTACTTACTTGGGGGGGATAAACGTATTTTACTGGTTACGTTTTTACCCTCGTCATGTGCTATCTTGAAGTTTTCAACGAAATGGTGGTTTTCCTTTATTGACTAAAAATTGGGGCGTTACAATTGTTGTCTGATTTATGCACTTAATGAGGCAAAATAATTAATTGAATGTACGCAAGATAGATGAATAAACGGATTTTGCTATGAATACAAATTATTTGTACAAATTATGAACAAATATGAGAGGTGTAAGGCCCCCAATCCCCTCTCCCCTCTCCCCTCTCACATTTGTACATATTTGTACAAATAATTTGTACTCATAGTATTTTCCGAATAAACTATGATGAATTTGTGGCCATGATAAAAAAAAATGGTCATTCAGAAGCAGCACAAAACTCCAACAATCGATGCGATGCATTTTTTTTGATTATGCATTTCCAAGACAGCAGAAAAGAGTAAAGAGATTTTTTTAATCAATTTATGTTTGTGACATGTAATTCTCAATACTTCGAAAACTGATGATTAGGACTACGATAAACATGCATTTTGGAAAATAATATAATAGATATTGCCAATAGCGGCACAAACTCTTGATGGATAAGTTTAGGAATAAAATTTGTGAAATTCGAATATAGAGTTCATAGTGTTAAGGTTTTTTCATACAAGAGAGTTTGGATTCGCTCTTTCTTCATCCATCAATGTTGTCATTTTTTATTCATCGAGCTTGTTATACCAATTTAATGTTTAAATTATTTCCTAAAACCATTGGACAATTAAATTCAAGGTTTACGCTTTCGACTTTAACATCACTAACTACATAGTGTTTTTTCTATTTTCCTCTCAATGCACTACTACAATACTTACTGAAGATGACATTACTAAATTGACTAAGATGTCAGTTTTAAAAAATATATCATTAAAAAATTTTAGAATAATTATTGATGCCAGTTTACAAACAAAACTGTCATCTAATGTTGGTAATCTCATTTGTGATGTCGCTTTTGAATAAAAGGGACATCGAAACTAAATAGTAAAAATTTTATGGAAACTTTTTTAATGTCAATTTTGATTAAAACTGACATTGAAACAAAATAATTCTTTTATAATGTCAATTTTATTAAAAACGACATTAAAAAGTTCCCATAAGATGTCAGTTTTTGCAAAATTCATTTAAAACATTAGAACAAGTATTGATGTCAGTTTACAAAAAAAAATGTCATTGCTACTATAATAGTGCTTAAATAAGATGTTAATTTTTGAAAACCTGTCATTGGAAAAACAAAAATAAGTATCGATGTCAGTTTACCAAAAAAAAACTGTCATATAATCTCCCTTTATAATGTCAATTTTAATTAAAACCGACATTGAAATAAAGAACTTGTGTAAGGTGTTGAACACATAAATTAGATATTGTAAATATCTCATGAATATTATGTTTGATGTAGTGATCAGAGAGAATGTGCGTAAGGTGTTGGTTGGATGGAAAGTTAGAAATTCAAAACTTGGGAAGAAAATATAATGATATTTTGGTCATATTTAGTAGTCTAGTAGATAATAGTATTATTTTTAATGACGCTTTATAACTGTCATATTTAATCTATCATCTTATAATTTTTAATGACACTTATCATTTGTATAGATATCAATGACAGTTACAACTGTCATAAAAAATTAAAAACTTTTAATGTCACCTCCATAAATGACAGTTACAAAACTGTCATATTTCACGTTTAATGACAGTTTTTAACTATCATCTATGATGATTGTTGTAGTAGTGATAGTTTTAATTTCTTACAACTTCATTCTCCGTATTGTGAAATCACAAGTTGTTATTTGTTGCGAATCTATTTCCAATACTCTAAATTGGGTATTTCATTTCTCTCCCATCACTTATACAAAAGTCCTACATGCATTTATTTTCTCCCATTTTTTAAGCTTTTCATATAATGAGTTCAACCATACATCTCAAAGTACATAATTTCGTCTAATTTTATGAACACGCACACATTGCGTGAGACCCTGCTGCTATATGTATAAGTGTTAGCTCAAGCAGGCTATGCAAGGTATATCGTGATAAACCTTATTCTTTTAGCTTTGAAGTACTTGAATCTTCTAGCCTTGGAGTTATCATATTTATGTATCATTTGATATGGCGGCTTAAAGCACCTCTTATACTTTGAGTTCTTTTTTTTTTTTTTTTAAGAGAAAATTGAAGTCATTATTCAGCTTGCTAGACTGTAATTTTATTGAATTTTGAATAACTATTCTAATGAGAAATTAGTGTTTGGTTGAGTGTTTTAAAAAAAATTTACAAAATATTTGTGAATTATGTTTGGGAAAAAAGTTTTCAAACATTGTTTGGTTAATTTGTCAATCCTTGATTATCATTCATCATATTTGCCAATGATTAAATTTTTTTTTTTTAAAATAAAAATTTATTGTTGACTTAAATTTTTTTGAGAATAACTGAGAATTCAAAATTTTAAAATTAAAAAAAAATTGTTAACAGAATATGTGTACAAGGTACATAAAAAAATTATTTTAAACACAATACTCATTTTCTTAGAAAACAAGAGAGAGATAGCGCCTTAAAAATACCAAAAAAAAATTTAACTCCCAATTTTTTTTTATGAAAAATTTATACCAAATAATATCTCAGAATATTTTATTTCAAAAACACTCAACCAAACATAGCAGGTAGTTTACGTTGAAGATTTCAAACTATTGTTTCTCCTGCACGTTCAACCTTGAGATTGGACCACAGTATTCTTCGAATCAGTTTCATTGTAGTCTGGGCAAGACGAGACATAATTGTTTCTCTCTCTCTCCCCCCCCCCCCCCCCCCCCTTTCTGTAATTTTTGTAATTTCTCTACATGTTTGTACCCTTGCGAAGAAACGAAAGGAAAAAGGTAAAATGCACTGACCTTGTAAAGACCCGGGAAAATTTAAAATTTTTATATTAATATACGGGTTAATAAGCTTAATTAATATGGAGTATGTGAAAATTGGTGTTAAAGCATGATATGGGGTCAATGTGATATAATGTAATAACCTTGGGGTCTTGTGGAAGCATGTTGTGAAACCTAGGGGTGTAAGTGTAATTTTTAGGTGTCGGGTTTAGTTGATATCGGACTAAATCTATTTGGTCCAAACCCAAACCCATTCTCCCTCTTCTCTCTCATACGGTTGAACCCTCTCTCTAAACCCCATCCGAAAAACTTGCTCCAAACTTCGATTCCTTCAAGATCCCCCGCATTTCCCTCACCCTTGGTTGATATCCGGTGGTGGTTTGCAACCATTTGCTTAGAGGAGGTGTTCTTGGCCTTTTGCATCTTTTGGAAGCTAGGCTTGAAGTTGGAGCGTTATTTCTTGAACCCAGAAGTTGAGGTAGGGATTTCTCACACTTATTAAGCGTATAGAACTTGATTTGGTTGTCATTTGATGTTTTGATGTTGAGTGGTAAGGCCCTAAATTCATCCTTGAAAATCTATGAGAAATTGCCTTTGTTCGTGCTCGATGCACCGGTGCCTTGTTTTGGTGACACCGGTGCCAATTGCTCTCTGTATCTCAGATTTATGCTTGACACCGGTGCCTTGATTTTGATACACCGGTGCCTCCCTTTGAATTTGCTCTCTGCATATTAGACTTGGTACTTGACACTGGTGTCTTGATTTTGATACACCGGTGTCTCCCCTTTAAAATTCTCAGATTTTGGACTAAGTACCGGTGCCTTGTTTTTGGTGACACCGGTGTCACTTGCTCTCTGCACTTTGGTATTTCACTGAGCACCGGTGCCTTATTTTTGGGCACACCGGTGCCTTCTCCTTTGAAACTTTCCATTGTTTTGGCTATGTTTTGTCACTTGTTTTGACGCATTCTTTTGTCAACATTGGAACTCCGTGAACTCTTAAACTTACTTTTCTTGGACATTAAATGTTGGTTCTTATATATTGATTTAGATCATGTTAAACATTGTATCATGCCATTAATGAGAACAAAAGAAGTGAATCATGTGACACACATTGATATCGAACTTAATGGATGAAAGTGAAGAACTTTATGACTTGTGTGCACATTTTTACGATACGACACGAACGTTATGAGACACATGACATATGTGAACAATGTACTGGAATGCCTTCGCGAGTGCCAGGAATGTACTGGAATGCCTTCGGGAGTGCCAAGAATGTACTAGAATGCCTTCGGGAGTGCTTGGAATGTACTGGAATGCATCCGGGAGTGCTAAGAATGTACTGGAATGCTTCCGGTAGTGTCAGGAATGACACTTTGATACATAATGAGGACAGATTGGTGACACACGACACTTGTGGATTTGAATTGTGTAACGACCCAGAGTTTTTAAATTTAAATAAATAAATTTTAAAATTTTGTGCAATATTCATAATCTTATTTAGATAGATATCGTAATCTAGCAATCAATAGTCATTGCAAGTGCACATGCGTCATTGTGAATCAAGTAACACCATATCATTGTTTTTATTATTATTATTATTTTTTTTTTTTTCGAATCTTTTTCCCGTTACATATGGACATTCAATGTAATAGCTGTGAATTGTGATGAACCTTGGAGGGCAAACTTGAACCCACCCTTAAAAGCTTCCAGATTCAATTGGAAACCCACGAAATTCCTAATTAACAATTAAGTTATTCCTAATCCCTTGAATTGCTCACTAACTGTTTCATATCCCACCCAAAGCTTGCCTATTAACCCAATCTGCTATTCATTCCTTCCACGTTGATCATCAGTGAAGAGAGAGAGAGAAATTGGGTTCCGAGAGACTAGAAAGAGAGAACCACCACTGTTGTAATCGAGGGAGGCCGAAACACTACCATTTCGACACCGAATCTTCGCCGGAGCACAAATTCGAGGTAGGGATTTATACCTTCCAACCCTTAGGAGATGTGTTCATGTTTTTAATAGCAACAATTTTAATTCAAATCGCATGATTTAGATTTGTTCGATTACTGATTTTGAAATAAGAAATTCATAAACTAATCAGTCGCGTGAATTGTGCACTGTAATTTCTGCAAAATCAGAACCCATAACCGTTAGGTTGCTTTGTACATGGTGTCTGTATGCGTGATGTGTATAATATAAATATATATATATATATATATGCACAAATGTGTATGATTATATGATATTAGATTTTACATTCCTAAAATGAGAAAGATGTCTAGTGGGATAGATGACGAGAGAGAAAATTCACTTACTGTACTTTTCATTTGACTTCTTTCTTTTCTTCTATTTTTGCACTCTAGGACATCAAATTAACCATTAAAGGTCACTGCTCGAAGGATTGGAATTTTTAAAGTGCACTCATTATTTTATTTACTATTTTTTTTGTTTAGAAAAGTAGGATTTCATGTATCTATTGAATATTATGTGAATTAGAACTAATTTTGATCACACGAGGCGTTTTGATTATTTATTTATTTATTTATTTGTTCGTAAACATAGTATGTTGGTATTGTTTAAATTCTTGAATTTACATAATGTCGTTGTGTTAGTTTATAAGCTAGGAGCATTGAACATTGGACAGTAGTACGTGGTCACTTGTAGAGACAAGTAAGGATAATGTAAATGATTTTGAAATGGTATTTGGTTATATAAATCGAGATCGTTTGAGATGCCAGCGAGTTCCCTGTGTGTCGGTCGAGGTGCTGGACGATCACAATACGTTGAACTGTGCTCGAGGTACTGGACGATCTAGATGCGTTGGACTGTACTTTGTGTGCTGGACGGTCTAGATGCGTTGTACTGTACTCGGTGTGCTGGACGGTTGTGATGTGTTGTGCTGTACCTGATCAGAGTACTAGACGGTCTTGATGCGTTGAACTGTACTTGGTGTGCTGGACGATCTTGATGCGTCGAAGGGTACAAGGATTATGTTTCCGGGTTAAATTCTTTCACTGGCTGTCGAGCTGAATTATTGTGGGTTTGATTCCCAAGGCTTCAACTGTTTAGAAGAAGAAATAAATTCATAATGTATCTACATGTTCATTACTGCGCGAAATATTTCAGCTACTAGTATTGTTCAGTTATTTAGTATATATCGTTGTACGTGTTATTACCTTTGGGTTCGGTTTTTCGGGTATATTTTTCCTACTGAGTTTCATTACTCATTGGAGCAACTTTTCTGCCCCTGACGTTTCATGCCAGATTTAGAAGAACAAATGGAGGAGTCGAACAATGAGGATGAAGGGAGTTCAACAGGAACGGGTTTTCACACTGTTAGAAGCTCTGAACTTCGTAATTTTATTATTTTTTTAATGTAAATTTTAAAGGGTATTTATGTTATTTCAAATGTAATTCCGCTGCACTTTATCTATTAATTTAAAAAATTATGCTATTCCTTTAATACGTTTACTTTATGTAATAAATAATTAAAAAAATAGTTTATATAATGTACCGAAAAGTCGGGGCGTTACAAATGGTATCAAAGCATAGGTTCACCACTGCGACCTTGGGTAGAATGGGTAGATCACAAGTTCCAAGAGTTTGTTCGTTAGACTTTTCTAGTTAACTGATGTACGGTATACAAAAGTCTACTATATATATTTTGGGTTCGAGTTGAGGAGAGGGGAGTTTCGAGATTACTTGAATAGGAAAAGAGTTAGGATAGGGAATTAGACGCAACGGTGAAATAATCAGTCTTAGGCAGAGAACACTATGTGTGGTATGTGCTCTTTTCACATGATCGTAGGTTTCGGCCTTCGTAATTGTGGAAAGATGGTGATAACTATTACGTGGTCATATGCATTATTTTTAAACAAACTTGTATTTAAAAGAAAATGTGATAGGTGGAACCCTTTGTTACGGAACTCAATTCATCGCAGAATGGAATCGACCGACACAAATGTCAATGACGTCGCCAACGGCAATGGAGGTTACAACGAGACGCCAATTGACAATGTTAATCTAGGAACTAACAACGCCGCCCGCATGAATGACGTTCGACATCCAGTTAATCCACCAGCTCACGACATACCACACGTCCTGCTTGGACCTGAACAAATAGCTCAGTTATTTCAAGCCTTTATCGCTTCGCAATCGATGCCACTACCTCAGATGTCGTACCTTCCATCACACATGCAACATCAACCCTATCGAGCTCCAATAATCCGAAGCATGCTACTATCAGAATTTTGCAAGCATCGACCACTTGTCTTTCGTGGAGAGCCCAATCCTACCGCAGCTGAGTTATGACTCAAATAGATTGAGAAGTTGTTCAAAACAATAGGGATCACTAGCGATGGAGATCGGATTGCTATAGCTACGCACCAAATGCAAGGTGAAGCTGACTATTGGTGGGACGTTGTCCAAACCACCAATGACGTTGAGAAGATGATGTGGACACAATTCAAGACTTTGTTCCTAGACAAGTATTTTCCGATGCCTGTTAAGCAGTCTATGATTCAAGAGTTTATGGAGCTGAAGCAGGGGAGTATGAGCGTAACTCAGTACGCTGCTCGTTTCGAAGAATTATCACGATATGCCACTACCTTAGTACCAACTGATGAGTCCCAAGCGCGTCGTTTTGAATGGGGTTTGAGTCCTGCCATCCGGGGGAATGTGATGTCACAACGGAATGAAGCTTACGCTCGAGTGGTGAGCAATGCCCTCATATTGGAGAGAGAAGCGTGGGACACCCAACTGCATCGGGAACTGCAGAAGCGCAACGCTCAAGAATTTGGAGGACCAATTCGAAATAACAACAACATGAGCAACAACAATGGGGGTTTTGTCAACAACAATGGGGGTTTTGTCAACAACAAGCCCTACGATCAGAACAACCGGAAGTCTAATCAGAATCAACCCCAACAGTACAACCAAGACAGTAATCAACATTCAAACCGAGGACTCAAGCAAGATATGAACAACAAGACTTGTTATAGCTGCAAACAGAAAGGTCATTTGAAGAAGAATTGTCCACAATCCCATCGGCACAACAACGAACAAATTGAAGGCCAAAGTCCACAAAATACTGGGAATCGGCAAATCACATCAAAATCAAGATGATGACCACTTCAAGAACCGGCTACTTAGAATCAGGCTACTAGCAGGGGGGCAACATCAACTTTTAGGGGGGTAGACGCTATTAATGTTATCATTTTGTATAGTTTGTGTCCACTCAACTAGCAATAAAAATTGTTTTCTTTAGTTTTCTTCGTATCTTTTCAAAATCTACAGTTTGTGTCGACTGAATAGTAACTTGTCTCTTCGAATTCTTCGATTTATATTGATTTATTCTCTTCCTAACTTTCTCAAGTTTTCAAAATATGTTGGTAGAAAGTTTGACTATCATTTTGACTTCTTTAATCAATGATGATTCTAATCAAAATGATTTCGAAATAACCCAATCTCAAGATTTGCGAATCGAACTTGACATTTCTTGTTGACTTTTGTCGTCGTGACATTTCTCTTTCTTGGGCAATATAATAATTTTATATCAATTTCCTTTTAGTTGACGAAACTCTCACGACTTCAATAGTTTGTCCTATTTTGTTATCTTTGTCTCTTTTCACATACTTGTACAATTGTTTGGACCACAATCGAGATGTTATTTTATCCTCCTAGAACTTTGAAGTTCGAAAAAAAAAAAAAAAAAAACTCATGTAAGCTAGTACTTAGCCCTTGTGACACTTCTTTTCTCAAGATGTGTACTCTAAAAAAAATAATTTCATTCCTCGTGAATTGAGTCTATCCTTAAAATCTCATTTGTGAATTATGTTGAGAGTTTGTCATCAAGAGTCATTTCTATACTTACACTTTTATCGGAAAACTAGACTTAGATGTTCGTCTTGAAACGCATTTGGCCGACGTAGTTTCAGAACGAATATTCGAGTTAGTTTTCATTCTTTATTCATAAACCTTAACACATGTTATTGGTTGTAACTTATTCACTTCCATCATAAAAATTATTGGTTTCAGTTGGTGATCCGATTTTCAGTTCCTAACTTTGTAAATGTAACTCATCAGTTTGTATTCATCAAGTTCGCCTCTGATTGATCATAAGTTCTTACTTGAATTGTAAACCCAGCTTTCTTTGAAACTCGGAAGAGTGTGACTCACTTCCTCTTCGAGCACTTTACTCTCGGGTTACCTCGTTAAGTGTTCTGAGATGATCCTTGTAAAAATGTAACTATTCTTGGCTAATTCATGGCGGACATGTGAGTATGTGAACGTCTTTCTCGAGAATTTATTTGGAATACCACCGCACTTCAAGTTCACGATCAAGCTTCAACTGCGGATACACACCAAACCCATAGCGTCCTGACATCAACAAAACTTTGGGACCTTGGATTGAATCGCCATGTGATGCGAGGTATCTACTCAACTTTTCAGTATAGACCGTTTTCATCAAATTTCGAGGACGAAATTATTTTAAGGGGGATAGATTGTAACGACCCAGAGTTTTTAAATTTAAATAAATAAATTTTAAAATTTTGTGCAATATTCATAATCTTATTTAGATAGATATTGTAATCTAGCAATCAATAGTCATTGCAAGTGCACATGCGTCATTGTGAATCAAGTAACACCATATCATTGTTTTTATTATTATTATTTTTATTTTTATTTTTTCGAATCTTTTTCCCGTTACATATGGACATTCAATGTAATAGCTGTGAATTGTGATGAACCTTGGAGGGCAAACTTGAACCCACCCTTAAAAGCTTCCAGATTCAATTGGAAACCCACGAAATTCCTAATTAACAATTAAGTTATTCCTAATCCCTTGAATTGCTCACTAACCGTTTCATATCCCACCCAAAGCTTGCCTATTAACCCAATCTGCTATTCATTCCTTCCACGTTGATCATCAGTGAAGAGAGAGAGAGAGAAATTGGGTTCCGAGAGACTAGAAAGAGAGAACCACCACTGTTGTAATCGAGGGAGGCTGAAACACTACCATTTCGACACCGAATCTTCGCCGGAGCACAAATTCGAGGTAGGGATTTACACCTTCCAACCCTTAGGAGATGTGTTCATGTTTTTAATAGCAACAATTTTAATTCAAATCGCATGATTTAGATTTGTTCGATTACTGATTTTGAAATAAGAAATTCATAAACTAATCAGTCACGTGAATTGTGCACTGTAATTTCTGCAAAATCAGAACCCATAACCGTTAGGTTGCTTTGTACATGGTGTCTGTATGCATGATGTGTATAATATATATATATATATATATATATATGCACAAATGTGTATGATTATATGATATTAGATTTTACATTCCTAAAATGAGAAAGATGTCTAGTGGGATAGATGACGAGAGAGAAAATTCACTTACTGTACTTTTCATTTGACTTCTTTCTTTTCTTCTATTTTTGCACTCTAGGACATCAAATTAACCATTAAAGGTCACTGCTCGAAGATTTGAAATTTTTAAAGTGCACTCATTATTTTATTTACTATTCTTTTTGTTTAGAAAAGTAGGATTTCATGTATCTATTGAATATTATGTGAATTAGAACTAATTTTGATCACACGAGGCGTTTTGGTTATTTATTTATTTATTTATTTGTTCGTAAACATAGTATGTTGGGATTGTTTAAATTCTTGAATTTACATAATGTCGTTGTGTTAGTTTATACGCTAGGAGCATTGAACATTGGACAGTAGTACGTGGTCACTTGTAGAAACAAGTAAGGATAATGTAAATGATTTTGAAATGGTATTTGGTTATATAAATCGAGATCATTTCAGATGCCAGCGAGTTCCTTGTGTGTCGGTCGAGGTGCTGGACGATCACAATACGTTGAACTGTGCTCGAGGTACTGGACGATCTAGATGCGTTGGACTGTACTTTGTGTGCTGGACGGTCTAGATGCGTTGTACTGTACTCGGTGTGCTGGACGGTTGTGATGTGTTGTACTGTACCTGATCAGAGTACTAGACGGTCTTGATGCGTTGAACTGTACTTGGTGTGCTGGACGATCTTGACGCGTCGAAGGGTACAAGGATTATGTTTCCGGGTTAAATTCTTTCACTGGCTGTCGAGCTGAATTATTGTGGGTTTGATTCCCAAGGCTTCAACTGTTTAGAAGAAGAAATAAATTCATAATGTATCTACATGTTCATTACTGCGCAAAATATTTCAGCTACTAGTATTGTTCAGTTATTTAGTATATATCGTTGTACGTGTTATTACCTTTGGGTTCGGTTTTTCGGGTATATTTTTCCGACTGAGTTTCATTACTCATTGGAGCAACTTCTCTGCCCCTGGCGTTTCATGCCAAATTTAGAAGAACAAATGGAGGAGTCGAACAATGAGGATGAAGGGAGTTCAACAGGAACGGGTTTTCACACTGTTAGAAGCTTTGAACTTCATAATTTTATTATTTTTTTAATGTAAATTTTAAAGGGTATTTATGTTATTTCAAATGTAATTCCGCTGCACTTTATCTATTAATTTAAAAAATTATGCTATTCCTTTAATATGTTTACTTTATGTAATAAATAATTAAAAAAACAGTTTATATAATGTACCGAAAAGTCGGGGCGTTACAAATTGAATGAATTAAGAAACCATGGTACACAATAGAGTTATCTATGCTATCTCTCGATCAAATATTGCTTCCATTTAATCTATATCTCTTTGTGTTGATATAAATGTTCGTGCTCGTGCGACACCTCATGTCATGTCATCTGCATGTAATACTTGTGTAGACTTTCCTACTGGGCTGTCGAGCTCAACCCTTCTTTCTTTTCAGGTACGACCTAGGAGTGATAGCATGGGGTGCTTGGCATGTGTGGATCGACATGCATATTTTTGAAAGCTGCATCGGATGAATTACTTTACATCTTTTACGTATCGTTTTTGAAAAGATGTAATGTAAATCATACCTTATCTATTTCTGTTCAAATGATGTAAACCACTCTACTCCTTTTTGGCTTTGGAAATAATGATCATTGGTCAAAGCGACCACTTTTGTAATGTATTTCAAACTTATTTTGATTTACTCTATCATCAATGTACTTTTGAGAAATTTGGTGAGATTTTGAGTCTTTATTAATGGTAAATGTATTATTTAAATTACGTTTAAAATTGAGGGCGTGACAGGCCTCCCTTGAGGTTTCTAAACCCTGAGATTTTGAAAAATACAAAAACCTCTCCTACTTTACAAAATATTAGACTTTTTCTCCCCTCAAGCTAATTTCTGTTAAATTCTAACAGATTTTAATTTGAAATTTTGGAAATACCCCCCTAATATCTATGAAAAGAAACAAATTTCTTTAAAAAAAAAAACTCTCATCTTCACAAAACACTAAACACATTATTTTTATTTTTCGCCGTATAAAAATCTTATGATTCTTATTTAATTTTTTTTCTATTTCTGAATTTTGAGTTTAATTTTTATAGATTATTAATTTTTCTAGATGAAATAAGTTTAAAAATTAAAAATTTATGTTTGAAAATTAAAAAAATTCACTAAAAATGAAAATAATTCAAAACGGACAAATTTTTTAGATTTTTTTTTCTTTTCTAAATTTTTTTGAGCTTTTGAATACGGACACAAAATGTTTCAAAACACAAAAAGAAGATTTTAAGTTTATTAGGTGTATTTAAAAAAATTTAATCTTGTAATCTTTATTTAAGTTTATACTTCTCTTTGTTAAATACACCTAATAAACTTAAACTTTTTTTATCGCTACTTAACTTTTTTCTTTTGCACTTTTCTATTTTTCTTTTTGACTTATTTTGGGCTTATTTTTGAAATCTCAAAACAATTAAGAAAGACAAAAATAATCTAACAAAATTATCCGTTTTAACTTATTTTCGTTCTTAGTGAATTTGTTTGACTCTTAGACATAAGTTTTTAATTTTTAAATTTATTTCTTCAAGAAGAATTAATCATCTATAAAAAAAAATTAAATATGGATTAGAAGATTTTCATACGGTGAGAAAGAAAAAAGATGATGTGTTAGAGATTTTTTAAAAATGATTTTCTTCCTTTTCATAGACATTAGGGGGTATTTTTGAAATTCTAAATTAAAATCTGTTAGAATTTAGCAGAAGTTAGCTTGTGGGGGGGTGAACGGTCTAATATTTTGTAAAGTAGGGAAGATCTTTGAATTTTATGAAATTTTAGGGGAGGTATCTGCATTTATCAGAAATTTCAGGGGAGGTCAGTGCATTTTACCAAAGGGAAAAACGGTCAGAAATATCTCTTTCCTCACTGTTGTGCAATTGTAGTATAGATTTAAAATTCACGGTATTCTCTCAATCTGATCTTTTCGCGGCAGTACCCCCATCAACTTAAAATCTGTCATAGTGGATTTGGATTAGTTTGTTGAATGATTTTAATTTTTCGTTGTTGTAGCTAGGAGGACTTGGTGGGTAATTCTTTTATGTATCTCCAAAAGTTAATTTGCTTTATTATAATTAAGGGACAATATCTAATATATATGCTTAATTTGATTTACATGAAAACTATATATTTCATAACGTAACATACATTACAAGAAAATACATAGACATTCACTCGTATATATTATACCAACAACCACAAAATAACTCCAAATTGTTATTGTTCAAATTATTGACTTGAAAAGTATTGGAAAATACTCCCTTTTTAAATAACTCCGAATTGTTTTGGCAATTATATTGTCATCTCTCAAGTCTCAATTGCTACTATTTGTAATTCTCTTCTTAGAAATCTTAAGCACGTAATTCTATAGACCGTGGAATTATATTCATTTCAAAGATCAAAATTAAGTAGTTTTGGGGCATCGTCATGTGGTCCCCCAATCCTATCAACATGAGCCAATACTAAGTGTGATGATGAAATATATATGTTAACGATCATGTGACAGTGTTTCAAAATCATTGAATAATTACTCGAGAGATCAATCGAAAAGAAACATTAGACACATTAATGTTAGCAAAATAAAAAAATATATATGTTGTTGACGTAGGGTTTCGCGCATATATATATATATATATATATATATATATATATATATATATATATTAGTTTATTGGGACATGCCCATTAATTCTACGAATAGTTGTTGCTACTTCTCTATCTACATAACCCATTTGACGGGCAATTGCTGAACAGGATTTAAAAAAAAAAAAAAAGTAAAGGTCATTAGTTTGTTGGGACCTACCTGCCCATCAATTCTACCAAAAGAAATGTTGTAGGGACCCGACTTCTCTATCTAGAAAACCCATTGGATGGGCGGTTGCTGGACATGATAAAAAATATCACGGTAATAATAAAGTCTTCTTCTCGTTTCTTAACAAGCTACACGTGTTGATCTGACCAACTACTCCTCTGTAGTTCTGATGCAATATCTTCACGTAATACTCTTAAGTCTCTTATCCATCATATGTTTGCGTTTGTCAACATAAAGTATATAAACTCTACAAAAATGTGTATGGAAGAGGATATTATGGTACTAGATAATGGTGCTTTAAACCTACTAATACGTACTAGTGTTTCTTAATTATTGTGAATTTTTTTTGAAAGGCATAGAAGAAATTAGATTAATCAAACAAAGGAGATAGAGAGATTAATACCGATAAAAGGCTAAGACACCACTATAGACTCGATATGTGATGCTCCAGTCAGGTTGTGGTGCTAACTATGAGGCCGGCATCCAGGAGAGAGTCTTGGTGGAGTATATCCGGATGGGTGGTCAAGGGTCCAGCATCACTTGATGGATGTAAATTCAGTACTATTTATAATAGATCATGACTCTACCTCGTACAAGGTCTTTTAAAGTCACGAGGGCACCAAAACTAAATAAAATTTCACAGTTAAACGTGCTCGTCTAAGAGCAATCTATGGATGAATGGCCTAGTGAAAAGTTTATGGGGTTTGGGCGGTTAAAGCGGATAATATTGTATAAAGCGAGTGCGGATCGTTACACGACAAGAACCCAACTAGGTTGGCACCCTAATGGCCATCAATCATACGTCGACTGAGAATCCACATGAAAGGTTGACAAGAAATTAACCAAGAAGGAAAAATACAATAGACAACTATCAATAACATGTACTAATTATAAGCTAACAAGACACAATGGTAGCACTTCTTAAAGCCTTGAAACAATCAGTTCAGCATTCTTAGTCCAATGAACCATAGAGCTTGATCCACTCCATTGGTAAGTGTATCAACCAAGGAAATCTTAGAGCTTGAGTAATACATGAGTTGGTTACCCCATCACCAACATCAAAATTCTCAATGGAAAACAACAACGATAGGCCACTAGCAACAAGAATAGGCCAATATAGAAAGTTTAGTCATGGCGTAACAGAACTTTAGCCATCCTTACCAACATCAGAAAAATCCAAAATCTATTCATATTGACTCTACTTGTGATACCCACAATCAATAGCAACTGTTGATACCACATTTTGCTCCACCGCTTTGATGTCTTTCATAAACATGGCGCTTAGAAGGACTTGAAAGGAGCTGGCCGTGTAAAAGATTGAGTTTGACTTTCTATTTAAACAGAGATGGAAAGCATCTATTTAAGCTGGGCTGATTTCATAATGGAGAATCGCAATATAATGTTGTTAAAATACCTTGGCAGCTGGAATTTAGGAGACCACTCTTTGAATGGGAAAAGTTTTTACTACAGGAGCTATTACAATTCATTCAGGAGCCCTTCCTAAGAGAAGGAGAAAGGGACCAACTCATCTGGTCTTGGGATAATAGTAACACTTTCTCTGTTTCATCAGCCTATAAGAGGTGGGAGGAGGTCAAATTCATTCAACAAAGGAGTTTATTCAAAGTGTGGAAAAACATTAGTCCCCCCAAAGTAGAGCTATTCGTGTGGAGGGTAAATCAAGAGGCCATAGGTGTAAAAGCAGTTCTACAGCAGAGAGGAATACAGATACAAGGGGAGGGAGGTCTCACCTGTGCGCTGTGTAATTTGGAGGAGGAAACAACCAACCACCTTCTATTGCATTGTATGTTCACCTGGAGAGTGTGGAGCTGCATAACAGAATGGTGGAAAATAGCGTGGATTAGTCCTGCAACAGTGGATCAACTTCTCACTGGATATCCAGGTCCAAACTCAACAAAACGGAAAGAACATTATGGGTTACCTCAATCCATGCAATGTTATGGTCATTTGGCTGGAAAGAAACAACCGGTGCTTCAAGGGTCAAAATCAGAGCGTGGCCGAGCTGGGGGAATTGGTAAAGTTCAGAGCAGCTACCTGGGCAAAGGTGAAGATCAACCTCAAGCATTACTCCATTAATGACATCGTTTGGAGCTTAGATTGGATTAGGAGGCTGGATACCTGATTTGAATGTAATAAGTAGGCCATAGAAATGGGAGTGTTCACTGAGAGTTGGTTTCTGGCCAACGTCCTCTCCTTCGAGAGTTAACTGTTGCTGGTTAACTTCTCATCATGTATTGACTTCTTATATATCAATACATCTTTTCTTAGCAAAAAAAAAAAAAATACCTTGGACGTCATTTGAATATTTCAAGAGTAAACCTAGAGAAATTCGGTAAATCAAAAAGCAAAGGGGTCGTTTCGTCTTTTCACAGGCTACGGATCGAGAGCAGTATTCATCAATATGATAACATCTCTAGTGACAGTGTCCGGATTGAAATTGGGTGACATCAGCGTTTTTCTCGATTGATCAGAATGGAAGTCCGGGAGCACAATTTGTCGTGTCCACACTTCAAGAGGCATATTTCATTAACCAATGTAGCAACGTAGCAATGTTTCGCCGTGGTGGGCTTCCATGCCCGTGTGGGCTGCTTCGCCGTGGTGGGCTTCCATGCCTGTGTGGGCTTCCAAGCCATGGTGGGCCGTGGTGGGCTTCCATACCCGTGTGGACTTCCAAGCCATGGTGGGCTTCTATGCCCGTGTGGACTTTCTAGCCGTATTGGGCTTCCATGCCTGTGTGGGCTTCCTTGCCGTGGTGGGCTTCCAAGCCGTGGTGGGCTTCTATGCCCGTCTGGGTTTCCATGTCGTGATTGGTTCGTTTGCTGACTAGGAATGGATTAATTGGTCCGTTCGTTGACTAGGAATGGATTTAATTGGTCCGTTGTAATAGCCCGCATGGTTTGCATAACCGACTTACTTTGCTTCGTCTGAAGGTAATGTTTCCGCTATAAATACCGATCCTTATTTCAACAAAAATAAAAAAGTGAGCTAGCAACAAGAATTCTTAGGCGATCACCTGATTTTGAAACCTGAAACCAAAAACTTTTTCTGATAATAAAACTCGAAGCAAAAAGAGCTTAAGGAAAAATCTCAGTGAGATCATTTGATTGTTTTTCGTCCGATGGTCCCAACTTTCTAGTTTTAGATTATCGGCATTTGAAACGATATTTGGGTTTAGATTTATTTGTCTAGGTTTTAGTCAAAAATCAAGAGTAGGTTCTGTCCAATTTCTTTCAAGATTT
Organism: Arctostaphylos glauca; assembly: GCA_019985065.2. NCBI lineage: Eukaryota > Viridiplantae > Streptophyta > Magnoliopsida > Ericales > Ericaceae > Arctostaphylos > Arctostaphylos glauca. The sequence continues at coordinate 20,905,468 of JAHSPW020000005.1, read as the reverse complement.
AGTTAAGTTTGAGCGACCTTTTATACTAGCATAGCTCGGGATAACGAAAATTTTAAATTCAACGTTATGTCAGGTTATGGTTTTATTTAGACGTTCAAGTATTTTTCACATCTTATTGTAATTTTCAGCTTCAAAGTAAATACAAGGTAATATTGTAGCAATTATTTTTTTATTTTTTATTTCTGCTTTACCTATCTAATTTTTATTATTCTATTCTTTTCTCTTTTGTGTTATCAATATAAATATTAAACTTATAAAGACCAATATTCGCATCTCTAGTCTACAATTCTAAAAATTTCTAATCCATTTCTAGAGATTTCAAGTCCGCATTTCTAGAATGTCATATTTTTTTAGTCTTTTCTTCTTTTCTTTTTAATATGAATATCATGCCCAGAAAAATCAGCATCCGCATCTCTAGTCCGCCTTTATAGAATCTCTAGTCCATTTCTAGAGATTTCTAGTCCGCACTTCTAGAATGTCAAGATGTCGTCTTCTCAAAATTAAAATTATGAAAGTCGGTGTTGGCTTATGCCAATGTACTTTTCGTGATTTTAACGAGAATTCTAAGATTTTTATAGCGGGAATTCTAAAATCCTCACTATATAAATTTTCTCGAACTTATATTTACATTTCCGACATATCGCTCGATTACGTCGGCACCTGTTGGAGTTAACTTTTAATTTTTTTCCTTTTCCAAATCCCGTAACACTTTTCTGCTTTTATCCATTTCCCGTCTCCCCGTAACAGTTACTGCTATTTTCTTTCCGTTTCATGTAAAATTAATAAAGGCAAAAATTCATCACTTCATAACTAAGTAATACGAATAATGCTGTTACTTCAAGCTGACGCGCTGTCCGTATCACCTGATTAAAAATCTCGATAATTTTGGAATTCTATAAACACATGGGTGACATAGGTAGCCCACGCCAGTGTTTTTGGAGAGAAAATTTAACGGTCGATGCACGTTATCTTTCATAATAGATTGTCGCGATCGAAGTGACGTCTGTTATATTCTACAATTTGGACCGTCAGTATTTGTGTAGCTGCCAGATGAAAAATTACAGTTAATATATATATATATATATATATATATATAATATATATAACAAAAAATAAATTTAAGCAAATACGTGTCATGCCTAGAAATTGAGAAATATGAATAGCCATTGTACTGTCCATATCTCCCGATCTCTGGTTCTAATAATCTTAAAATAAAGTATATCATGCAAATTGACAGTTTATGTTAGTTTTGCGTGTAGTGCTTTCTTGAAAGATCATCGGAACGACTTTGACACTTTGCACTAAATTAACCTTGAAACTCTCGAAACACTGGTGACATAGGTAGTCAGCGGGAAAGTAATGAAAATGCGATAACAGCTAACTTGATTTAGGCCAAGACGGCATATTGCAATTTCAAGAAAGGTTAATACGGTAATTCACTAATAAAACAAGATCGATCTATTGTTAAACTTGAAAATTTCTGCCAGGGATTTAAGGTTCTTGACACTTCGGGAATTGAAACATAACGTGCAGATACCAGCTTGCATATCAAGTTTCAGTCAAAATTTAACACATGCCCGTTTCAATATTTTTGCCACCAAGAGTCGAATTGTGCAAGCCGGGGTCATGCCCTCACACCTTGTTTTACTTTATATCCAATTGTACAGTCAATCACTAGATATTTATCACTTTGGCCAAGGATAATAAAATGAAATTAATTGAAAAAATAAGTATCGGAAGGGCGATGTTGGGTGCCTAAAATTTTCCCAACTCGTAACAGTAAATTTCCGAACCCATCGCTGTTTTCAAGACCATATTTCTTTTAAAGGAGTCATTTTATAAACAGAATCGTATTTATGAGTCAAAGTTAAATTATTTTCCTAGGGGTATCTTCTTTGAAAATGGCCTTAGAGGGTGACTTGACACACCCGAACTTCATGTCAAGTGGCGACTCTGAGTTTTTATATAAGTCCCAACTGTTAAACAATTTTTATTTTTCGTCGCATTACAAGTCAATAAATTATTTAGCCCCATTCAACAATTCTTTATTCGAGAGGGAGGCCAGGACATTTATGGGCGCGACAGCAACAACAATAAAGGATAGCATCAAAGCAAACATCAACACAGCAACAGAATAAATAGAGACATAATTAGTAACAACAACCAAAACTAATTTACAAGGCATCAAGACAGCAATAGCATAGATAGACATATAGCAGCAACTAAAACTCAGCACATCTTTAATAGGAGAGATTGGCATCACCAGTATCAGTAAACCACAGACCATTTTGACAAAGACAAGAAACTTCTTCTAGTGAACCTTAATCCTCTGGACCACAACGATGTAACTCACATGAACAGCAAAATCAAACATTATCACCTAGAGAAAGTAAGAACCAATCCAATTCCCCCCAATACAAGCTAACAAAACAGGCAAATGAATATTTTCTTCTCGAATTATCCTAAATCGTCACTTGGAATCCATACCACGCTTGCCCTTAATCCAATTCTATGTTTGACATCCGTTGTAGCATTTTAAAAATTGAAGCGCCTGCCACGCTTGCCCATTTCAAATGACTTAAATGTCCTTTTTTAGAAAGTAAAATTTACTTTCACTTTTTACCTCATGTTCCTTTTTAGCTTTCATTGTTTATCATTTTCTTCGTTCTCACTGTTCCTATGTCTCCTAGACCTCCTGAGTCCTATGGTTTTCCCAACTCTCGACCGAAGTTTTTGTTCTAATCTCTGTAAGTCTCTTTGTGTACTCAATTTCTTTGCACTTCTTTACTCATCCTTGTCTCTAACTTTTCTTTGAAATGGGAATTTGCATGCAACTATTTTTCACTCCGATAAAAATAGTAGAATTTCTTTGGCGGTACAACATCTCTAATGATGTTTTGGTCGAATTAAACAGTCCTCAAACACTTTTCCAGGGGTCCCCTGATAACACTATTCATATTCCTTTATTGACTATTACTGAGGGTGGAGTTCGATTTCTCCTTCACCGTTTGCTTCTTAGATTGTTGTCTTATCACAAGTTCAACACGATACAAATCTCAATCAACACTTATGGGATCGTAATGTTCATAGTCGCACTCAAAAAAATTATAAGGACCTAGTTAGGACTCTGGGACAGTCAACATAACTACGACGCAATAAAATCCAATTCTGATTTGCACTATCTCAGCCGCAAGAGAATAATTTCTCACCTTAAAGACTCTTATCGCGGAAATGATGAGGATTTTATGATTGTCACATGCAATTGGGAGTTCGGCCACGATGAGCCTAAAAATCAAAGACTGAACATTTTCAAAAGATTTGAGAAACCTCGTTAGTATACTACTTTCTTTTCTTTGTACTTGATTTTGCTTTTTCGGTCATTTCTAATGTTTTGTTTGATTTTTTTTTGTTTTACAACCATCAACTGCAACACTGGCTGATATTTCTCTGCTATAAGGGCAAAAGACTTAAGCAAAATCCTTAAATACAAAGGCCTTCTAGGGCAAATCCTTGCTCATTCCTCAGTCAACCTTGAGAATAATGGGATGCCATTGATGAAGAAAAGATTGAAACTTGGGACTAAAAGAAAGTCTAAGAAGTAAGAAAAATGTCCTCTAGTCGAGACCCAGATTCTTCCCTCAATTCTTACTCTCAATTCCACTCCCTAGTCAACCTTGAGAATGGCCCACTCCCTCATGGTAAGAAGAAGGTGCTAAGTAAAAAATACGGAGACACAATTGAAAGAAGTACTAGGCTAAAGGAGTTTGCGGCATGGGACTCCCTAATCGCCCTCGATAAGGATTTTCTTGTTACTGATATAGACTCGATCCAATCCCTCAAGGTTGCCTCAGCCATTGCCGCAACTGCTCTTCTACCAAAGGACATGAAGGCTCTAGAGTTGATGGATAAAACCCTTTTAGTGGAGGCAATGTGTAATGCCCCAAATTTCGGACGCATTAATTTAAAAGAATAAAATAACCAAATATTATCATTTCATTTAAAAAATAAGAGTTTAATGCAGAAGATAATTGAAATACATTCATCATAAGACTTTTACATCAAAAAGACTTTAAAATAAAATCAGAGTTATCTAAGTCTAATCTAGGTAAACCATGATTCCACTGGTTCTTCTTTGGAATAAGCATCATCATGAGGTAGGTAGTTTGGTCTAGCTCTGTCGTCATTAATACCTGGCATGAAACACCAAGAGGAGAAGAATGCTGCACCATGAGTTTTAACACTCAATAAGTGACCCTACCCTAAAGTTTCCTTTTGAATATTTTAGAAATAATAACATGATATCCATTGTATAAGAGTATGGAATAATTAAGGTTTAATGACATCATGTGTTAGATCAGTGCGGAAATAAATAAGTTCAAGCTAAACTGAAATAGCATTATTGGAATCATCCAAATAGTTATCCCAACGTATATCAGTTCTGAATATTCCATAAGTCATCAACTCGAATTAATATATTCTAAAATATGACCATGTCATATAATTTCATCAATTGTTCCAAGAAGGATCTCGTCATTTATTTCAAATCAACATTTCTAAATCAATAATTCTAAAGTACGGTGCTCCCAAACAATAACCATCCTGATCACTTGATCAATCAGGCTTCCCAACCACACTGTCTCCAACTGCCCTATTATCATTCGTTAAGTTCTCAATCAATATATTTTCCTAACATTATATCATTTCAATACTGCGCCGGACAGAGCACCTTTAAGTTTATACAAGAAGGTCATTAGACTAAAAAGGGCACGATAGAACTAGATAAAATTTCGGCTCAAATATACTTGGTTAACTGCATGACACGGCTAAATAGAGTATTTGGGTAAAATACTACTTGGATCCATCACACCTCTAATTCAAGTCAAAACTCCGCTTAAGTCGCATCACGACTACAAGACACGCATAATTATTTTCACGGGGAATATAATCCATAACAACTCATAGTATGTCATTCTTAGTATGTTTCAACATTCGAGTATTCACAGAATACCCTGAGTATCAGTATTTGTTCATCGTCTCGATAATCAAAGTGTATTTCATAATATTAATCAACTAGCATTAAACAGTTGAAATGGTAGCAATGAAACGATATGATTAGATTTGAATGAATTAATTTACCTTGTAGAAATGTGGTTGCAGGTACGACTATCACTTTATTTTATTTTATTTTTTGGTATAGAGTTTACCCTAAATGATATCATTTGTAAAGATCTCGATTTCGATTAAATTTTGGAATATTCATAATTTCTTTAATTTTTAAATTGAAAATGAATCATGTTGCAAAAGGAATGTTACTATAAATATTGTAAAGGCGTAAGGTTTTAAACAAAGTTCTTACAAAATTAAGTTAAATAAATTTAATAGTAATAGTTTAATTAAATTAAGTGTAACCATTACAAAAATATTTATTTTGATATATATATATATCAATATATCTTTTAATAATCAATCTGGTTAATTATGTGTTTTTAACTTAGGTAAAAGTGATACAATAGTTATATATTTATAAGAATTTAAGTATATGTAGTAAAAAAGTTTATACTAGGTTTGATTCGTAATTACCATACAAAAGGGTAAGTATGTAATTTACATTCAAGGGCATATTAGTCTTTCTATAAATTGAGAGGGACTAAGATTATGTTATAACAAGAAAACATTAAATTTAAATAGCCCAGGTTATAATCTAAAATATTTAGAAATTAGATTTCTTAACAATAATATTAAAAATTAATAGTCCTAGCTTAATTACACCGTAACCCTTTCCTATCATGGGTTCGATCGTGACCCCAGTCGTCCAGAGTGACGATCGGCCTGACGTCCAGCTCTGGACTTCATCGGCAATCTCTATAAATGGCTAGAACTTTTTTGGCGAAACTTCGTCAAATATCATATTATACCAAAATACTCAAAATGGTTAAAGGATGAAGGGCTTACAGTTGGTTCGAAATTTCATGGAGGTTTCAATGGGTTTTGATCACCAGCTTGGTTCGGTGGAGTTTGGACGAATTTTCTTCTTCTTCCTCTCTTTCTTCTTGCTCCAGCTTCAAAGGTTTGTGGTGTGTTTGAAACTGAAGAGAATGGATCTATTTATAGGAAGATAAGGAGGAGAAATGGAAGGTTGGGAGGATATCGTGGGCATCCAACGCCCCAAGCTTGAGGCAGCAGTAGTAGAAATCAGCACCAACAATAGTAAGAGCTCTTAAGCATAAGGTAGTTCTCAGTCCATTTACTCCCACATATTGACTCTATCTTACACTAAGCATAATCAGAAGAACCATATGTATGTTAAAAAAGGACAGAATAACTATTTGTTTCCTTTAAAACACTTGTATAGAAAAATTAGTCTAGTCGATGACCAAAACAAATGCAGAAAAAATGGAAGCATGCGGGTACAAGACAACAATGAGACATTTAACAAACTCGTAAAAGGACAAGAACTGAAACCCACTAAGCCACCAAATCCAAAAATTCAAGAACAGGAGAAAAACAATCTCAAACATTTTAAGCTTCCTTCTTTGCCAAATGTTAGAGACTGAACAACAACAATATATTGAGAAACTACAATTTTGACGTGTTCTATACATTATTTAGTAATTAGCTGAATATGTGACCTTAAATGTGGTGAACATGATAAAATACCTCCACCCTATATTCCCTCCCAGTCTATACTCCCCACATACTTTCCCTTTCTACTGATCTTAGGATACATTAGGTCTCATCACTCAGGAGGAGAAAAAGGCTTCCAAAACCATTACCCAAACCACCTAAAAGGAAGAGATATGCATAGAAAGAAGTGGGGTGAGGTCATTCGCCAAGTTTTATGAGGAAAAATAACAGTTTGATGAATGCCTACTATTGTTAGTGCTAATGACTACCCATCCTTTTAGAATGAATACATATCTCCCCACCCCAACCACACTTACAACATATAAACATTAAACCCCATTACCCTATATGGCTCTGCTTCTCTTTTTTCTTTCTCTGTCTGCTGTCAAATGTGGAATTGTAGTAGGCCGAGATATGCACAACCATTGGCCATAAGACGATGGGCCTTAGGCCCGTCATCTCTCCGACAGTGTTATCTTCGGCCCATTGTCATGCTTGACGCCCAACGGCAGCTGGGTTCGGCCCAGTGATAAGACTGTCTGTCTTCGGTATCCAGACCAAACGAACGATGTTGGTACTCGTCCTACGGCTCCCGTGTTCGGCTCGAACTGCGTCTTCGGCCCTTCCATTCGGTAAACGCATGCACGGTACCGCTACGTGGGTACATGCTCCTCGTAATTCGGATCAACGTGGGGAAGGAAGTGCAGACGTGCTCCCTCCGATCTGCACGGATGTGGGGCATGTGGCGACGCCTCCGTGATTTTCGGACCACGACCCGCTTCTTCTGCCGAAGACACCGCTAAATGGTTGGATCCCTACTCTATAAATACTCCAGCGGCACTCCTACTATAGGTACATGCACACTCACGCTAAGAACTTACTTTCAAGTTGCTTCTATTCTTCCTAAAGAGCTAACTTGATCGTCGGAGTGCCCACCGGAGATCCAACCACCGATGCGCACTAATTTAGTATTGAGTGTTTTGCAGGATACCCGAGAGGATTCGATTCAACAACCCGAGAAGTCTAAGTCGGATTCCAGACTCCACAGGAATTACTAAGCATAATCAGCACCAAATCACCAACAGAACTGTAGTAACAGGAAACATATGGTAAGTTTCAAAATAAAGTTTGAATGGTGAGTTTCAAAACAAAGTGTGCACCAAATGGGCAGTGTGACTGGCCAGGTTTCCTGCAAAGCCTGGGGAGCAATATCTGCAGCCCATATCCATACAACAACCATAACTCAACCATCTTTTGCTAACTATGCAGATGGAACAGATCATGTAAATGGCACCAGGTTCATGACCATAAACTGCAAGATCAACCAATTCATGGGCAGTGTTACTAGCCAGTTTTGTGCACCAAAATAAGCAGGTGGAAGTTTAGGTTCACAACCATTAGCATGTGCAAAAACAACAATGTACACTCATAAAAACAGATGACCAAAAGTGTAGAAACAATTCAATAAAACAAATGTAATTGGTCATGAATAAAGTGCAGAAACAGATCATAAAATTGGACAACAATGTATGCACTGGGCTGTAATAACAGAAACTAGGTTAAACATATGTATCAATTGCACACTCCATATGCAAACTAGAGTGGGCAATGTTGCTGGGTATATATGCCCGAATAGGACTAGGACACAATAACAATTGCAGAATCTAAACAGGTTACAACAAAAGCAAAAAAAAATAAAAATACATGAAGACAGTTCGAAGAATAGCTGGAAAATTAAACAAACAGTTGGAAAATCAAACCCATCAAACTCAGAACATTTGGAAAATCATTCATGTGAAGAAGCACACAACAAAAGATGCAGATAAATGAATCGCAGGAGCTAGTTGCAGTTCAAAAAAGAAGGCAATTCAAAGATGAAGACCAAATCGTAGGAGCAAGTCCAACTCCCAACACTCACAGAAACAAATCGTAGGACCAAATCGAACGTGCAACAAAGAGAAAATCAAACTCTTACCTTCAATTGTGTAGAAAACCGATGTCGACAATGGAAAAGGTGAGATCTGCAGAAGTCGAAGGGCAGGAAGGTCACTCTCCACAGGGGACGTTCATCCGGATTCCTAATACCTGGTTCACCTTGGTATTCCTAACGCGGCCTAGTGAGGGGCTTGCTCATTCCATGGCCTTGCTTATCCCACTCTTTTTTGTAAAACAAACACACACAACCTAAGCCCATGGGATTATTAATCCCATCCCAACTCTTTAGAGGTTTATCAAACGGGGCCTTAAGGGCTTGGTGTTCGAGGTCCAATACCAGTTGAAATTGGTCTTGCATCCTTTGCTCTAAAGATAGAGAAATCCAGGATAGCTCTTCTTGAAAATGATTCAGTTGTGCTGAAGTGAAAATGGAAGTGCCATTGTTTGTCATTTTTTTGACAAAAAGTTGAAGTGAGAAAAACCTATTCTCATCCACTATTTAAACTCGCACTTGAATGCATAAAATGATGTAAGTTTGGTGGAGCCATTTACTTACCTTCGTCGCGTGTTTGATCCAAAATTAGTATTGGATTGATGGTAAAGTAATAGTGACAATACCTAGATCAAATTTACTATGATGGGTTATCATAAAGTTTGTTTTGATAAAAGTGTCGAAATCTAGAAATTTGTATTGTTAGTCGGAGACTATTTACAACACACATGTGAAGTAAAGAGAAATCTATTAACACTGCAAGCAAAGTTAAATCGAGAAAAAAACTAAATATATATAAAAATAAAAATAAAAAGTAGTAAGAGGAGGTCGTACTATCTAAAACCTACAACTGAAGCTTTTTTTCTCGATTTACTCGGACAATGAAGTTTCCTAGCGACAACTAGGGATAACCTTAAAGCAATAAGAAAATGTCCTATGAAACTTCTCCCAAGTAAAACAAAGGAATACCTTCTCTAGTTTTTTTATTTTTTATTTTCTTCATTTAATTGATATTTAAACCATTTGTTGGCCACCGGCTGAAAATCTAAAATAATCCTTTTAGCCTTGCATTTTAACTTAGCCTCCTTCATAGCAAATTTCTTCGATACAGTTTTATGACGCTTTCGAAGTGCTCTTGAGGGCATTACGAGGCAGTTAGAAGAGCATATTTTAAAGGTTCTGAATTTTGTAGTGAATGCATTGCAGTTTGTTTTTCATATCATGGTATTCATACCAAACTTGATTGAAGTAATCATCTTGATGATAACAACGTAACAAAGTTGGGAGATTTGAAAGATGTGTGGTGAAAGCATGGATATAAAAGTTGGTGTGTTCAATATTCGAAGCTGTAATGACTCCACAAGCCCAGAGAAAGTTCAATCGAGGATTGTACTCAAGCAGTACTTCGAATGACAAAAAGGCACAGACAGCAAGAAGTTCCTTGGCTTATTTAACTTGTTCATCAAGGTCTGTGGGATAGATAGAGTAATCCGTACGGAACTTTACACAACCATAATGCAAATTGACTATTTTCTTAAATCAGTTGCCGTCATCTTCAAGAGGAACCAAGGACGAGAATTTTAGTGTACCTGGTCGGTTAATGAATGCGATGGACTCTATCAAATCATTCTTTCTTCTGTGTAGCGGTCTGACGTTTCATGGTTTCGAAATCCAGTAAGTCAAGAATGTCCTTAACTTTGATTATTCAAAAAAAGTTGGGGAGATAAGAGGAAGAGTAAATAGAGTCCATCAAACAAAAATGAATATTTATGTTAACAAATGCCGCATGATATAAATTCATCACCCTCGAATGAGAATGGTAAAAGTTTTTAGGAGGGCTAACAAATAGGACCAATGGTGGAAAGAAAAAGAAGGACGAACACCCACACAATTTATTTATTTATTTTTTTGCACTTACTTAATTTAATTTAGTCACAGTCGTAGCAGTAGTTGTACTTATCTTCATAACTTTAGCATGTATCCGTAGGAGTAGTTCATAATCCATAGTTCAAAGTAACCTAAATCTTTTGTATTTTTCGGATGTAAATTTGTCTTTAAATTTATTATTTCGAAGTCAGTCTGTTTCACATTTTCTGTAACTATTAATCTTTATTTTCTAGTTTTGAGTCGCCACGTGTCGGGACATTAGAAAAATCATCTTTGTTGATGTAAGAAAACAAATAACATAAATGCTTGATGATTATTGAATTAACTGTTCCAATTACAAGTTAAAAAAAAACTATTTACTCTTTTTCTTGACACGCTCGCTCATCAACTTTGTTCTGAGAATATATTGAAACTAACAGAAACTCATGCTCCATATATAAATTATGAGTAATGCTAGGAATACAAATACTCTGACCACAAATGTGTCCAGAACTATTGGATACACGTGTAGTCCTTAAATACTCCCTAGACTTTTGATAAAATTATTTCAATTTATTCATTATTTTATATTTTCCAACTCCCCACAACACTTGACTGACCTACTATTATATATATATATATATATATATATATATATATATATATATATATATATATATATGGGAAAGACTAAAGAGACCAACACTTTTTTAGACCAATATTAGACCAACGGCTAAACTCTTGATTTCCGATTAAATCTTAATAATCCGAACCATTCAATATGTTTAAAATATGTTTTTAAGGGTACCCCGCGAAAAATCAGCTCAAAATATTACCAGAAAGGGCTTGATCCAAACATTGGTTCAAAATGCTGACAGGAACTGTTTTATAAATTACTATTTGGATCAAGCCCTTTCCGGTAATATTTAGCTAATTTCTCGCGGGTACCCTTAAAAACATGTTTTAAACACATTGAACGGTTCGGATCGTTAAAATTTAATCGGGAATAAAGAGATTAGACATTGGTCTAATATTTGTCTAAAAAAGTGTTGGTCTCTTTAGTCTTTCCCATATATATATATATATATATATATATATATAATATATATATAATACTAAATAAACTCTAGTGAGTATAAATCGGCATGAGTTGTTGGATAGTTTCTTCGTCTTGTGCTTGAGTTGTTCAAAAGTAAAAAGCCTCAACAAATCAGCTTATAAATAAGAGAGATACCGCTTAGCAACTCGGATCGTTGTGTCTTTTTTCCCAAAGACGCGCTTCTCCTTTGTTAGGGTGTTCTGATTTCATTATTGTTGTTGGATCTCCGTCAAATTTTTGGAGGGAGAAAACCGGGGAAGAGAGAGATTCATAATTTTTAGAGGTTCGGGAAGAGAGAGAGAGAGAGAGAGAGATGGGGGCGTGCTGTTCAGACGTCAGGGGAGGACAACAGGCAGTGGGAGGGGCCCAGCAGAGGAGACAAGGGACGAACGATGCCGGGGGTGGTGGTGGGGCCGGGCACAACGATGCTGTTGAATTCTTCTATCGAACCAAAGGAGTTGAAGCTCTCTTTACGCAAATTGAGGTTTATCCACACGTCTGTCTACATATACCTATATCTATTGCAATTGCAACATCAGAAAGAGTTTGTCCTATTATTTAATTATTGTTTTGTTTTATTTTAAATATATATATATATATATATATAATTTTTTACTTTTTATTAACTTTTTATTTTAATTTGTATCGATGAGAATTTTTAAAAAAATTATAAATAATAAATTGAATTTTAAGAAAATAAAAATAATTCAAAAAAAATTTTTTGTGCTTATTTTTTTTAGCTTTGGACATACTTTTATATTTTTTAAATTCGTCTCATCAAGACGGACCAATAAATTATAAAAAAATTAAGTTCAAAATAATAAATAAAAAAATTTAAATAAAAACAAAACTTGATTATTGTACATTGCGTCACTGTCAACTTTAACGTTTTTCTTTCCCGTGTTGTTATTCTACGCCTTTAATTTATAGAAAATCTAATTACCACTGCTTAGTTATTCTTTTGTTATCTTTGCATATACGCAAACGTGGATTATTTCAAAGTCTAAGAACAAAAATGATCTAAATACATCCGAACATAAATGTGTTCGAAACCATTAGATGCACGTAGAGTTCATAAATTATTAAGGATTTTGCGTGCCTCCAACGGTTTTGAACACGTGTATTCCAATGTGTCCGAAAAATCTGTGTTCTTAGCGTTACTGTTTCTATTTTAATTTTTTTGCAACTGGTTCTATTGAATTTAATCCTGTTCATATTTTGTTCAGGCCATGTTTGATAACAGGTAGAGGTTTTTCTGGGGTTTGGTCTGATTGGTGAATTATGGGACGAATTAGTATTATGTAGGATACTGACGGATACGTAATACCAATACGAGTATTTGTACGATGTTTGATTAGGTAAAATGTAGGATGAGATTTATAGTGAGGAATATTTCGATCTTTGGATGAAATGAGGTGAGCAATTCTAGGTACTGCACAATCACTTCGGGTCAGTGGGGCCTTCAAGCATCCGAAATACGCCGAGGTTGTAAATGACATAGCATTCCTGATAGAAAATGACGAATTCTTCAGAAAAACGAAGTTATTCAAGTTCTTTTTCAAAAAAAAAAAATCCCGCTCTTACGGCCCGACAAGTCATCTACTTAAAAGGACCCTCCCTGCAGTTCGCCCCTCCTTGAATTATTCGATCATGCAATACTTATTGAATACAATGAATCAAATGCATTTCGACCCCGTCGTAGTTCTCAATCATTTCATGGCACTGGGCATGACTGAACTAGCTACGATGGGGGAGCTAATGCATAGGAAAAACGCTTTGATAAGAGAATATGTTCTTGCATCATTTTTTTTGTAGAAAGCTCGACCAGTGAAAAAATGTGTAATATACCACTTCCACTGGGTATTGATAATCTCCCAGTTCCCTTTCGCTATTAGTCCCAAGCAAACAAGAGATTAGCAGACGAAAAACTTAACATATGGGTTCCAAATGGGACCCGGGGGACCTAATCCTTGGTCAAAGGGATTTGGAGACCCATGCTGGGTTACAAACATGGATGAGGCCAATCATTCTAAAAACAAGTGAAGTTTGTTCATTTTCAGATCACCTTAAGCCATGTTTGATGTCCTGTATAGGTTGGAAGGGATTATGATTGGAACATGAGAGTAATCGTCAAAACACTTAATCATTGAGTGTAATTGGTAATTTAATAGCCCATAGCTCACAACACTACTGCAACCTAACCCATCTAAATGGTTGTCTGGGGCATTCTGGGTGCCACATTGGTTAAGGACGTAAATTATGATTTACCTTTTATTACATCTAGTTGTTAGAAAAAAGTTCATACCGAGGTGCTAGCATGTATTTATTTTCCAATGGAGTAAATGAGTGTCTGAATTTGTGATCTTGTAGTCTTGTTTTAGTGAATTTGACACTTTGAACCCAATTTCTCCCACATTAATTGATTATCACCTTCAAAACTAGTATATAAACTTGGGCGGTCTCTCCACTCATTACTAACTGGTTTTGAATTGGATGCTTTAACATGATATCAAAGCTATGGTTTTAGAGATTTTGGATAACACTATCTTGGAAATTGCCCTACTGTTTGTGCCTTAAGTGCACCTTGTTTCGTTACGATCTTTGTGTTGTAAATCCATTGTTTACCTTCCTATGTGTGGGCCAGGAGTCGCACGTGTGGGTGAGTGTTGTAGTTTGTCTTACATGAACTTGGGTGGTCAATTTACTCATTGCAAAATAGTTTTGATTTTTGAGTTAGATGCTTTAACAAGCCTAATATAACTGACAAAAGGTGACCCACCCTACCAATGCTCCCCTGATTGAAAGCAAGAATATTCTCACTTTGATACCCCAGTATACTTCTAACTAAAAGACAAAGCTATCAGCTTCAAACATGAACTCTCTCAAGTAAGTCAGTTAAGAGTTTCTAATGATATTAGATTCTTGAGTTGTAGCCAGCATGCCTAAAACCTGATATATTTTGGTCTTCTTTAAGCACAATCCTGGCCCACCATATAATATTCCTTACTTTCTGCTAAAACTCTCTTTATTTTGTCCTAAGGTCCGTTGGCCACATACATTTGATTTGGATGGTTCCTTGTGCTCTACTAATCAGCTTGAACTCTGATATTTGACTTTTATGTTCGTTTTGAGTGTTTCTGAAACAACTTTTAAAAACAAAACTCTGAGACGTTGTTTGATTATAAGTGTCTCAGAAACTTGTCTGAGAGAAAAATGTTTCAGAGACACTTTTTATAGAGAGAAAAAGTTGTCTGGAAAAATGTTTGAGAAATTGTTCCAGAAACTTGTTTGGGAGAAAATCTCCCAAACACCTAACCAAACATAGCCTTAAGGTTTCTGTACTTTCTAAAGCTGACATAGCCATCTGCTTCCAAGGAATATTTTTTTTAATAATGATTGTTTCTTTTGCTAATCTGTTCGCTAAGTAACAAAGTATCTTGTATGGATTCGTTACTAGCAGCGTAAATCTTATGTTTTTCGAAGTCACATAAACTGGGTGAACAACTAATGGGTCCAAATGTAATATCACCTGAGACCCAATGATTGGTGTGCACATTGACTCTAGGTCCATTTAATTACTAAATGAAGGTGGTTATACACAACTCTAGCAACGATACACTACTGGGAAATAGAATCATTGGACTGAAAATGCATTATAGTAGGCTTCTTCTTTTCTTCCCTTTTACTTTTTTACCTCTTTCTTTGTGTGTAAAACATCATAGTATAGTTTGTTCAAGGCATTGGTGATGCCGTCTCCTTCTATCTTTGTTTCTTTGCAGAATCTACCTTTATCATTACATCGTGCGTGATCTGATAATGTGTTTCAATTTGGATTGCAGCTATCTTTATCTGCTTCAAAATTACTCGATCGTGATATTGTCTCCAAGGCAAGCTTTTTCTTTCTTTAAGTTAAACGCTAGAATGTGATAAACGTATCTTCTTTATGCAATGTCTCCAGTAGACACTCCCTCTGTCCCCTAATCTTGGCCCTTCTTTGGAAATCTAACCTTTTAAGATAATAACTGGTGTCAATTAGTAAGGATGGTTTTGGAAATTTAAAATTTTTTGCTTTGACTTATGAAAGACAGACTATAATTTAGGACATTCCATAATGGAAAGATGGAGAAAAGATTTGGGACAAATATAGTATCTTCTGTTGTGCTTATAATCTCGTTGTATGATTTTCCTTTTGAGTCACAGGACCACTTCTCTTAATCATGTAGCATTCAGGCATCTTGTTTGTGGCTGATATTCTTTGCCCCTATCTTGATGCTGAGGACAACCTGACAATAGTTTAGTGCTTTTTCTCTTTGACTTGGACTATTAGGAGTTAAATTAAAGAAGGTACAAACAGATTGTTCAAACAAATAAAAGCTGCTGAGGAAACTAAGACTGTGTCTGTGAATTTGCAGGAGAAGTTAATACGAGTTCTCATAATAGTTTGAGAACTTCCTGTGCTGCTGCTTTCTAGACCTTCTAGTTGTGAGTCAAGTAGTTTATGCAATAAGTTCTTGTTTACCATAGTATGCATGAAAGCACACAAACCCACAAACAGATTGGCCAAGTTTCATCTATACTGTCAACTTAAAACGTTTTGTATTATTGTTAATTTTATTTTTGGTGGGTGGGCAGGGGATAGAGTCTAGTCCTTACGCTTCCTTTGATCAGATGAGAGTGGGTTCGGCTTTGGAAATCCTTTCCAGTTGGGATGCTATACGGGAAGAACCAAACTAAAGTTCGTAGAGGAATAGGCCATTTATTTATGATCAATGAAAAGGGACTTTTTTACTGGATTTGTACTGATTTGGCAGTTTGAAGACTTGAATAGCAGCTAAATCAGGATTTCAAAGGTTAAACTGAAGGCCAATAGGTAGGAAAATGATTCAGGACTGATTTAAGCTTGATATGCTAAGGTTTTGGATCTCAAATAATACTTTGCTATTGTTTGTCCAGTAGTGCAAGAACTGTAACTTTGGAAGAGAAGAAGAAAGGTAAAGGCAAGACCCTAGGATCTCACCTAAAATTAACCAAAGCATCATCACAAACTTCACAAATCCTTTTGTTTAAGTGAAAAATGGAAACTGAAATGTCTCGATAACATTGCAAGGGAGACGAAAAATTTGAGGACCATCAAATGTTAAGAAGAAACTTAATCTAAAATTTATCTAGCTAACTATAAAGCTTCTTAATTAAAAGCATTCAAATCTATAGGTTCATCTCCGATCCGAAAAATTAACGAGTGCAAAATCAAGAGTGGATATCTCTATGAACTGAAAATTGTTAAAGATTGTGCAATTGATCATAAAATATAGGTATTTGATTCTGGAAGTGCATAAGATCCCAAGGGAATAATTCTACAATGTTCTGTGATTTTTGTATACTGATAATAAAACATGGTAACATAAAGCCATTTTCATTTTTACTTAAAACTTTAACAGCACTTACGAGAGATTCCAAATTGAGGTCGGAAAAAATTATGGGCTTGCTGTCTTTTGTTATATTTTGATGTGTTTCCTAATTTTCTATTTTGTTTCGATGGAAATACATGAATATTGTATTTGGCTAGTCTATCATCTCAGTCCCTTAGGAAACACAAACTTTTTGGGTCGTTTTCATGAAAAGAAAAGTGAATGTTTTGTTGCCCTGGGGCCAGAGACCTTGAAGTTAATCAAACATAATGGAGTACAAGAAGCAATATATTTTGTATGGCATGTACCTATCATAAAATAAGTGATCAATACATAAATGCTTATACATATGTACACATAGTTCATATTTTATTTGGTACAACTTAGCTAAGCTGAAAACTCTGGAAGGAAAGAAAAATGACATGATGATAGCATGTCTCTAGCACTAATACATGTGCTCACATTTGGAACATGAGGGCACACACTGCATTCATGAGCAAGCCATTCTTTACTCTCTAAGAAAGTTGGGAAGTAAGGCTGGGTGTTACGTAGTAAAGTTTCGAGTTACAAGAAACAATTAAGGCATTCATTGTGACGTGCTTATCAGTTCTGAGAGCAATCCTGATGACTCAAACGTGGGAGAAGAGTAGCTAGCGGCCCCTTGGATCAGTAATGCACTCCGTGATATGTCCAAGGTATTATGATGCTTGTTCCTAGATGGTTTAAAGTGAAGTATAATCCTTCTTTGATTGCAGAGTGATCCTATGGCAGTAATTTATGCAAAGAAAAGAGATGGATCTCTTGAAGAACTTGGTCGCACAGAAGTAATCATGAACTGTTTGGATCCTGCATGGATTGAGAAAATTAATGTTGCTTATCAGTTTGAGATTATTCAGCCATTGATGTAAGCTTTTTGCCGTTGCTGATTTTTTACTTACATTAATCTTGTTCTTTACACTTGATAGTTTTACATCAACAATTAATATCAAATACATGGCTTTTCAGTTTTCATGTGTATGATGTTGATACAAGCTACCACAATTTACCTGCAAAGGTATGCTATGGTTTATGCTCACAAGATTCATCTATCATATCAATTTGGAATTGAAGTGAATTCTAGCAGATTTTTCGCTTTCCTTTTATGAACATTGTCATTCATATCAATGTTGAGTGGTATCTAGATAACATCATGGTTTAAATATTGGTGACAAGTAACGATATTGGCAAGTACTGAGTCCTGTTATGGCCAATATTGCAGAGTGAATGACAATTGAATGTGTAATGGTGTTACCTAATGGTATTGACCGTTACATAACGGTGGTAAGGGAGTGTTACGACCATTACAGGAAAAAACGCACTAAATCAACTACTTGTAGGTTTGTCTCTTCCAAAACAAGGGGAAAGGAGTCCAAATGAATATTATTTAACCTTGGAATCTACTTTTTTGGTTTTACTTTGGTAATTTTGGTTTTGGTGACTGATCTTGTAGTCATGAATCCATGGATAGGCACAACTACCCTTCCCCACCTCGATATTCTTTGTCCTGCACTTATGAATCAAGTGATAGCCACAACTACTTTTATCCACCTCACTATCCTCCGTCCTGTGGTCTTAATCCCATGTATTCATATTCTTGTGAATTTTATATGTTGCCTATTTAGTCTAATATTCAATAAGGTAGTTTAGTCTTTTTTGTGTGATTAGGGTTTTTTGAATCTTTTATTTAATCATTTGCTAAGTTTTGTATTTTTTTCATTCAATATACATAATTTTAGTATTTTATTTCTGTTCTCAATATTTTATCATGGTATCAGAGTCTTACGGGTCGTACCGGCAATCTGTTCTTTTCTCTCAGCACCACTCTTGGTAGTCACACATGATTTGTGTTCTCGAAGCCTTGACTTGCAATTTGTTTTTCTGATTCATGAATCTGTTTCTTGCTATTTCTCTCTGACTCGCGATCTATTTCCCTAACGCAATCTCTCTCTCTACCCCCCTCTCCCTCTTGGATGTCAATTTGTTTCCCTAAAGTTCTTCACTGAAACTGAGGAAAACAACCACATTAGAGGTCCTAGAACAGGAGTGCCTTATTTCTATGATTGAAGGAGAAGACAATGATTTTAGGTTAAAATTATATTATTGAATGAGCTCTATACCAAGAATATATAGCCTAGGATTAAAGCTAAACATGGAAACAGAATAATAGCCAAAATTTCCTAATAAAGAAAGAAATATAATTATGCCTAAAGAATAGGTCCACATGACCAAATACTAACTTAGGAAAGTAAATCAAGAATAGGTCTGCATAAACAAATACTAACTTAAGAAAATAGATCATAATTCCAACACTCCCCTTCAAGCTGAGGCAAAGATGTCAACGAGACCCAGCTTGACAAGAGATGACTACAGTAATGATGGACCAACAGACTTGGCAAATAGATCAATTGTTTCATGAGAAGAGGGAACAAAGTTAGGAGTGATAATACCTGAACGAACTTTCTCTCGGATGAAATGGATATCAACCTTTATGTGCTTGATTTTCTCATGAAGGACCGAGTCAGAAGCCAACTTAATAGCGTACTTGTTATAACAAAACAATATAGAAGAGTCTGTCACTGTAAAGCCTAACTCAGTCAAAAGAGAACGAAGCCACATGACCTCACAAATGCCCTATGCCATGGCACCATACTCGGCCTCGGCAGAGGACTAAGAGACGACAACTTGCTTCTTACTTTTCCAAGATATGAGATGACTACCCCGAAAAGTTACAAAGATCAGAAGTCAAGCGCCTGTCACTCTTTGATCCCGCATAATTGGCATCCGTAAAGCAGAAGAGACCTGACTGTAGTCCTAACAGATAGAAAAGCCCACGACCAGGATAGGTCTTAAGATACCGGAGAATGTGGTAGACGACATCCAAATGATCAATGCGCGAAGAGTGCATAAATTGACTCACAACACTTACAGCAAATGCAAGATCCAGTCTTGTATTTGTTAATAGATGAGACAACCCACAAGACGCTGATAAACAGTTGGATCCGGTAATATGTTTCCTTACTCTACTGATAATTTAAGGTTCGGATCCATAGGAGTAGAGGCAGGTCTACACCTAAGCATACCTGTATCCTGAAGAAGGTCAAGAGAATACTTCCGCTAAGATAAAGATAAGTCCTGACGAGACCTAGCAATTTCAATACCAAGGAAATACCGAAGAGGACCCAAATCCTTAATATCGAAAGATGCCCCGAGATTACGCTTCACTTGTACAATACCAGGTGCATCATCTCCAGTAATGATAATATCATCAACATAAACAGAGATTATAATGCACTGACCCTGGTTGCGGCGGCTAATAAAGCAAGTATGATCTGAATGATATTGCAAGAAGCCCATAGTCATAATCACATCACTAAAGCGGCAAAAACAAGCTCAGGGGGATTGCTTAAGGCCATAGAGGGACTTGCGAAGGCGACATACTTTCTCAGAATACTCCCCCTCAGTCCAAAAACCTGGTGGCGGGTCCATGTAGATAATCTCGAAGAGATCACCATTGAGAAAAGCATTCTTGACATCCAGTTGATGAAGAGGCCAAGAATAGGAGGCAGACAGAGAGACTAGAAGACGAACTATGTTTAACTCAGCAACGGGAGCAAAGGTGGCACCAAAATCTTTTCCCGGAACTTGAGTGAAGTCTTTAGCAACAAGGCGAGCTTTATACCTGTCCATAGTGCCATCTGCCAGCTACTTGACGGCGAAAACCCACTTACAACCAACAGTTCGCTCACCAGTAGGCAAAGCAACAAGATCCCAAGTGTTATTCTGCCTAAGGGCTTCCATTTCCGCCTGCATGGCGGCCAACCACTTTGGATGTTGAAGAGCTTCATGAACGAAGCGAGAAATCGAGACCGTATCCACCTGGGCAAGAAATGATTGATAGGAATTTGAAAGACCCTGGTAAGAAACATACGGGGAAATAGGGTGAGTAGTACTATTTGAAACAAGAAACCGAGAAGGGGGGTGACGCACACGGGTTGGATAACAGGGAGGGGGAATTTTAGGGAGTGAAGGAGACGAGGTACCTAAATCCGGAGAAGATGCTGTCAGGGGCTTGGAGCACAGGGGCAACGGGAATATACCTGCAAGGGGTCAGTAGTGATGACAGGCGGCAAGGGCTCACAAGGGGACTCATAGAAAGCATCCGAAGGGCACTCAAGGATAGGGATTGGGCATGGAGGTATAGAACCATCCTGCATAGGAGTCTCCATAACAAGTTCCGACAGCGATGAGGTACCTAAAAAGAACGGAACTGTTTCCAAAAAAGTAACATCCAATGAATGATAAAACTGACAAGTGATGGGATCATAGCACCGATATCCCTTGGATATTGAGGAATACCCTAGGAAGATACACATGACAGCTTTGTCATCAAGTTTTGTACGAGTAGGATTGCAGTTTTGAACGAAGCAAGTACATCCAAAGACACGATGCATGAGAGGAAAGAGGGTACTATTAGGCTGAAGGACATGAAGAGGAGCCTTGCCGTGGAGGACTTGGCTGGGAGTATGATTGATCAAATAGGTAGCTGTAAAGACAGCCATGTCCCAGAAATATTTCAGCACTCCTATACCCGTAAAAGACAACGAACCGCAGACATGAGGTGACGATTTTTACATTCCGCCACTCCATTCTGCTCAGGGGTGTAAGACAGGTAAGTTGTTGAAGGATACCTAGTTGGTTAAGGGTAGACAGGAACTCATTGGTGATGTACTCTCAACCATTATCAGACTTGATATTACGGACAACTGTTTTGTACTTGGTTTCGATCATTTGGAGAAAATTTGTGAAGTGGGTGAAAAATTTGGAGTTTTTCTTCATGAGATAGACCCAAGTACAGCGGGTATAGTCATCAATAAATGTTACATAATATCGGTGTTGAGAGAGAGCAATGACAGGTGACGGAACCCAGACATCAAAGTGAATAAGGTCAAAGGCACTAGCGGCACGGTGCATGCGAGGAATATAAGAAGTTCGAGTATTTAGATAATTCACACACCACACAACGAAATTTAAAATTCTTGCATGTTTTATTCAGAGATGGAAAGTGCCAACATAAATATTGAAAGTTTACATGCCCTAAACGAGCATGCCATAAATCCAAGGTTTGAAGGAAAAGAACAGAAGAATCTAAGCTCGGTAAGTCCAAAATTGGTGATACGGATGCTTGAAGGCTGGATGAAGACACGGTGGGCGACGGAGAGTCCCCAAAGTAACAGAGTCCATCACACTCATACCCCCTGCCAAAAATCTTCTTCGGAGTTAGATCCTGCAAGAAACAACAGTCAGCTAAGAACACAACAACGCAATGAAGATGCTTCGCAAGGCGACTAACAGAGAGAAGATTATAAGCAGAATTGGGAGCGTAATACATAGAGGGGAGCAAAATATCTGGGGACAAGCGAGCATGCCCCTGACTCCTGATGGGAATGGAGGACTCATCCGCAATACAAACAACCTGAGTAATAGGTGTAATTGGAGAAGTGAAGGTAGAAAGCTCACTGGTCATATGATTATTGGCTCCAAAATCCAAAATCCAAGTGCGAGGACCGGACTTACCATGAAGAGCAGTAGGAATACTTGCGGCAATAGTGGTTGTAGGGCCGATAGATGAGGGAGATGGAGCAAGGCCCAAGTGCGATTGTAGTTGGGCAATCTGTGACTGAAGCTGACTCATATCTGGTGAAGCAAGTATGGGAGTCATCTCGGCAACGACCCCTGTAAGAGAAGCACCTCAGCCACGGCCACCGCGCCGGTTCCGAGAAAACTGTTGCTTTAACTCAGGATGAAGAGTAAAACAACGATCTATGAGGTGACCGGTTTGGTGACAATGCTAACACTAAAGGCGGGTGCCCGAAGGAGCGGTAAAGGCCATCTGATCAGGAGTAGGTGATGGTGTCTCAGAAGGTTATGGTGTAGATCGAGTCTGACATTGCCTTTCATCCCATCCACAGTAGCAAACGCCTCATATAGAGGAGGTAGAGGAGAGATGTTCAAAATCTGAGTTCGAAGAGACTCAAACTCAGGTTTCAAACCCATCAAAAACTGGTAAGTGTGACGACGATCTAGGCGCTTGGACTCGATAGTGCCATCATTGGTAAAGTCACTAAGAGGCTCATACTGAGCAAGCTCCTCCAATCTGATTCCACCTTTCAACACGTCTGAAGTTCACTTTGAGGAGCATGTCTCCACCATTACATTTCGAACTTCCTCTTGTTTCTGCTTCTACACCACCTCCTTGCCCCCTCTACTCTTATTCCCCCGTATCCTTTGGTATACACTCATCGCGTTCCTCCGTCTCCATCTCCTGTTCCTAGCTCTATGGCTTCACCGCTTGCTTACAAGGCTCTTGATCCGCCTGTTCACCAATATCCTTCCCGTAATTGCCAACCTTCGGTAAGACTTTGTTTTTTAATACCTGGTTCTCCACTTCTTATTGCTTCTTTTTTTTTGTCTCGTATCCATGCTTGTACTAAATCCATGTCTTACAAAGATGCTTGCAATGATCCGAACTGGGTCACTTCTATGAACGATGAACTTGCTGCCCTTTCTAAAACTCGGACTTGGGAATTTGTCTCCTTGCTGGAAGGTAAAAATGTAGTTGGTTGTAAATGGGTCTATAAGGTCAAGAGTTATTCTGATGGTACTTTGAAGTGGTACAAATCCCGCCTCGTTGCACAGGGCTTTTTTTAGAAATGTGGGATTGATTACAAGGACACCTTTGCTCCTGTGGCCAAAATGACTATTGTTCACTCTCTAATCTCTGTGGCCGTTGTTCGCCAGTGGCCTCTCTTTGAATTGGATGTTAAAAATATGTTTCTTAACAGATATCTATTTGAAGAAGTATATATGCACCGCCCCACCAACCCCCCCCCCCCCCCCCCCCCCCCCCCCCCCCCGCCGCCGCGGGTCACTCACCCTCTTAAGCAGTCTCCACATGCTTGGTATGACCGTTTTTAGGATGCTGCTCATTGCATTGGCTTTCACTCTACTCCTCATGATTCGGCTCTGTTCGTTCATCGTACCTCTCATGGACTGGTTCTTCTTTTACTATATGTAGATGATATGATTATCATTGGCTCTGACTTTGCTGCTATTGATGAGGTAAAGTTCCGTCTGTTTTGTGAATTTGAAATGAAGGAGTTAGTTCCTCTTCGGTATTTTCTTGGCATCGAGGTGGTCTCTGCTCCTCAGAGATATCTTCCATCTCAATCTGAGTATGCTCATGATATTCTTCTCCGTGCAAACCTCATTGATGACATGAGTGTGGATACTTCACTTTTGAGCTCCATGCTAAGTTTTTTGCTCCTGATGGTATACCTCTCACTGCTCTCAATGATCCTACGCTATATCGAGAGTTGGTTGGCTGTTTGGTTTATCTCATCGTGACTCGCCCTGATATTGCCTATGTTGTTCACATTGTGAACCAACTTGTCTCTGCCCATCGCTCTACTCTTTGGGCTGCTATGCTCCGTATCTTGAACTCTGTTCGCAGTATGATCTATCAGTGTTTATTGCTATCCTCGACTTTGTAGCTCTACCTTAGGGCCTATGCGGATGTTAATCGGGCCGATGATCCTTCAGACCAAAAGTCCACCTCGGGATACTGTATTTTCCTTGGCGATTCTCTTGTCTCCTGGAAGAGCAAGAAGCAGTCTGTTGTTACTCGTTCTACGCTAAAGCTAAATATCGTACTATGGCTCAGGCTACAACTAAGGTGGTTTGGCTTCGAGGGTTGCTGTCTGATATGGGTGTTTCTCTTGATTCTGCTACTCCCCTTTATTGTAATAATGCTATTTAGATTGCTCACAATTTCGTATTTCACGAGCACGCAAAACATGTTGAGATTGACTTTCATTTTATTAGCCAGCATCTGCAGTCCCGCACGATTGATCTCCCGTTTGTTTCCTCTACTTTACAGCTGGCTGATTTCTTCACGAACACTCATACAACTGCTCGTTTTTGGTTTCTCCTTGGCAAACTCACGATGTCCTCTACTCTGCCATCTTGAGTTTTAGGGTGTGTGTGAATGTTATATGTTGCCTATTTAGTGTAATATTCAATGAGGATAGTTTAGCCTTTTCTTATGTGATTAGGGTTTTTTGAATCTTTTATTTATTCCTAGCTGGTATGCTAAAGAGAGCAACAAATCCTATGTATTCATATTCCCTAGTTATGTATTCAAGGAGAGTAACAAAGATAGGATGGTAACACACCATTGTCTAGTTATGTATTTCCTATGAATCCTACCTGATGGGATGAAGGTAGCAGCCGTAGCAATCAAGCTCAATCTAATTTCTAGATGCTGTACGCCTCATTTCGGTGGTGTCTTTTATGTCATGTACTTTTCTATTAGTAGCAAGTGTGAGACACTTTAGACCAAATTAATTTGCATAGTTTATTACCTTATATGTTCAAGAATATGTTTTTGGTTGTTAGAAATTGGCGTGTTTGGGTTTGAAATTTTCAATTTCTTCTTACAACCACTACCCTATAAAATCAAGTAATAAGTTTAATGTCCTTGAAATTACAAAAGCAAAAAACCTTATAATTTAGCATAATAGCATATGACATGTGTCCTTATAATGCTTTTTGTAGTACGCAAACTTATTCAAAATAACATTAATTTCATACAAAATCATTTTCAGAACTGCTAAAAGTTAAACACAAAAATCTGACACATATAGCATTAGGTATAAAAAAAAGTAAAGAAAAATAGCTAACTACAGCATTTTAAACCCCAACAAATCTGGAAAAGAAAAAACATAGGTATCGGTCATTTTTCCACATGTCATGCGAAATCTAAGAAAATCGTCTCTCCAGTTACCGCTACCGTTACACTATGACTGATACATCTGGAAACCGCATCATCCCAACCTCTACCATTAGAGCCACTGATACCTATAGTTCGATTCTATAGATAACATTATGCTGCCAGTGCTTATGGGCATTTTGCATAAGCTCGTCTATCCTTTGTGTGTGGTGCTAGTTTAAAATGCTGAAGAAAAAACTACCACTTGTGTGCAATATCTAGGAGCTGTTTTAAAATTCAATAGTTGTTGTTTACACGCAGAATGTTTACAGACTAAGGATAATTGCTCACCGCCCTTAAGGCCCCCACAAAACAATTGTAGAGGTGCTACATGATAATCATAGAGAAGAACAATGTCAAAGTTGATTACAACCCATTTTTATGTGTAATTTTTTGTACAGGCGACAAACTATATGAAAACACGAAATTTCTCCGAGCGATGCATAAAGTTCATAGAATAATGTCAAAGTGGATTCTTAATACCCAGTCATAAGCCTCTTTCACTGACTTGTGGTACTGAGAAAATTTTTGAGCTAGAGCCAAATGGTAACATAATTTAACGGTTTGGAATAATGCCAGCCGAACTTTATCATGGCTTGACTTAGCACTAAGGTGTACTCATATCTTTTCACCTTTTCCTTTTTCTTTTCTCTATTTGTTTTTTCTCCCAACGGTTCTTATTAGCATTTGTGGATTTAGTTTTCCTTTCCTCAATTAACATTTACAAGAAGAAAGCATGTGAGAGTTGATTTTGTTCTCTTCTTTTGATTCTCAAGCTTACAGCAAATGCTACAATCATTTACTTTAATCAAAAGCAATTCAGTTTTTACGATAGTAAGGACCAAAGCTCAAACTTCTAGAAGCATAACTTAAAATGATGTCTTTGTGACGGCGACGAGGGCTTTGTTCTCATCTTGCTTTCAATTTCTCTTTCGTATAAACCTAGAATAAATCCTGAATTTCTGCAGTTTTTTTTCCTTTTGTCTTCCTTTTTCCCTTTTCTCTCTACATTAACAAAGTATTTCAAACCTTTCCATTAGTAGTTAACTATAGAACGCAAAGTTTATATTCTGGTATCTTGCAGATGTTGAAGTTGAAAGATCAAGAATTTCTTGGTGAAGCCAGTTGTGTTCTCTCTGAGGCAAGCTGCCTTTGAAATTTAAATACAATAATGAAACTGCAATCAATTCATGCGCTTTGATATTTATGTTATGTTTTTGAAGGTGTTATGCAAAATGCAAATAAAATTGTGTAAGTTTGTTGTTTATGGATAAAGTTATGTGTTTAATGTTGTATAAAATGCAAAAAAGGGTTAGTGACATGATGCTTCCAAATTTCAATTGAAAGTAGTGAAGGATTGTCACCAACTGGCTGTGGGACAATGAAAATACTGAAAACATTCTTGGAATACCCAAGATTGTAGCACCGACATGGATATGCGACACAACACGGGCAAGATACCTATATCTCTGACACACATATTTCCCATAAAAAATAAGACAACTTTGTGTTTATGCGCTTTTATTATATGCTGGATATTACATAAAATAATAAGAGATATATAGTGAGACACTAATATGCCTTCGTTCACAGATGCCATTACACCATTGATTCACTACAGCGTTGCAAAAAGAAGTGTTTCATCATTCACATGCTTCTGTCTAATCTATAGTTATCATTCATCACACAAAAAAGAAGACTTTCATGAGCATTAACTAGAATTTATGGTTCGATTGACACCCCCGGAACATACACGTACATACACCTATTTATAAAAATATACACATATACTTCACAGTTTAGAAGGATTTGCATTTTGCAAGCCTTTGCATTTAAGGAGGTAACGTCTTTACTCACGATAGAAAAATAGAAATGAAGATTCAAATCCAAACGTATATATTGTATATCCATATCCTCGCAAGTACCCTTGTTTGATTTTATAGAAATCTATTAATCAGCTCTGCAGCAAATCACATACACAATGCGTGCTACCAACCAGAGTGACAAATTCGAACAAGTAGTTAAATGCTCCCTATACCATGACAAGGCATCTAGGACTATATGGCTAGGGAGGACTATTACTGGAAGGGTCTGGTAATGCATTTTTCTTGTACATACTGCAAATTCCCCTTCTGAAGGGTCAAGTTAAATGCTAATCGTGCCCATCCTTGTTGGGATAATGTATACGGAGTCTAAATCATGAAAGGACACATGTAAGCACGACAAGTATATGGGTGCTTGCTAGATGATTTTAGTTTCTTAGTAGCAATAACCTCCTATCGAGGCAAATCCACATCAGAATCTAGCTCCCGTGCTCTCAACGCAGACTACGGTCCCATCGAGAAAGTAGCCTGCTTCAAATTAGGATTGAACTTCTTAAGCATATAAATCTCAAAAGAAATAATAGTAAAAGATACCAAACAAGAGTAAATATGAAGTAATTTTAACTAGAAAAGTATAAACTCAAATTTGCTCAACTGGTAGTATAACGTAGTATTTACTATATTGGCTAAAATAATTTGCAGTTAACTGAAATTATGAATAATAATTTGCCAGTGCTATATGTTTGTCTGAGCTTCTATTATCCTCTGCTCGCTTGCACCCGCACCGGCTTCCGCTCTTGCCCCCGCCTTCCTTCCTGCTTCGTGCAACTAAGATTAGTTTTGAAGTGCATACCCAAGGCAGCAATTTGTATCTTGTGCAAAGAAAACTTTTCAAAAAACTTTCCTACAGTCTGACACTTTGATGTCGGACACTTGTCGAACACCATCACTCTCCAGACACTTGTCTGACTCTCAAATTTGAAGTGTCCTATTTTTTGTTTTCTGGAAGAAGATGCATCATCTTGATATTAGTTCACCCGAAAGTATGTTTCAAACTTCCATTACAGGAGGCTAGTAATTTTGTATGTTTCAAACTTCCATTACAGGAGGCTAGTAATTTTGACTTCCCTTTTTCTGTTGGAATTGTAATCCTTACATTCTACTGCTGACAATGGTAATGTCTATTTTTCCCCTTTGTTAACTTGTGGCAGATAGTGACTAAACAAAGTCAGCGTTTGACGATAAAACTTCACAAGAAGAAGGGGCAGGCTGGTCTGGTAAACATGGGGACAATTACCATCCATGCAGAGGAAACAACTGCTTCAAGGAATGCTGTCGAGATAGCATTTCGTTGTTCGCACTTGGATAACAAGGACCTTTTTTCTAAAAGTGTATGTACAGTAGGCAGGTATAGTGTGGGGGTTTACTTTCAACGATGATATTTAGGCTCTCATATTTTCTCTGTTATGACTCATTTCAGGATCCTTTCTTGAGAATATCTAGGATTATTGAGAGTGGAGGTTCTATTCCGATCTGCAAAACAGAAGTGGTGGACAACAACTTGAACCCAATTTGGAAGCCTCTGACTGTGACTTTGCAGCAAGTTGGTAGCAAGGTAAGTGATCTTCTTCTGCTCAAAGATTAGAATCCTCTTGTTTCCTTGAAAATTTGTTTTTGGTTTGGTATCCACAGTATTCTCATGTTTTTGTAGAATTTAGAAACTTAGGGAGCTGCCTTAATGTGAAGGCCCTCTGGCATCCAAACTTCATGTTCTTGACTTACATTTATTATTGTAGACAAAGAATTCAAACTCAAGAACCCCTGAAGATCAATTTTAGAGAAAACAAACACACAATGTCCAGAACTGACATATTTTAACCATTATTATGATTACACAGCTACAGGTTACTATTTCTTATACTTTTCCACATGTTGATTGATGAACCTTGACTTTGATGCAGGATAACCCATTGATTTTGGAGTGTTTTGATTTCAATAGCAGCGGGGAGCATGCTCTTATTGGGTACCTGTTGAATGGATTAGTGTTTTCATTTTTTGTTCCTCTTCCTTTTGTATGCTTTTTACCTTTGTACACGTTAGGAAGGCCGTGTGGTTTAGTATCTTATGTTCTCTATGGATTATAAATACTAATCTGCAGGTTGTTTTTGACAGTAAAATTCAGAAATCAATAGTGGATTTGGAAAAACTTCACAAAGAACAAATTGGTGCAAATTTTATACTGCCATCATCTCGTCACCATACTCATGAGAAGGTACTTGTTTCATGCATTCGAAGGGTTTTCAGCTGCAGACTGCATGTCCATCATGTCTGAATGCTCCTTTGGTTATGTATCTTTAGGTTCTGAAGGGGCAACTTTTCGTGGACAGATTTGATGAGAGGAAATTGTACAGCTTTCTTGACTACATCTCTAGTGGATTTGAGCTTAACTTTATGGTAGCTGTTGACTTTACTGGTAAACTTTCGCTTGCAAACCGCTTTATGGTGCTTATAGAAAAGAGAAAAAAGTTCACTTTTTGCTTCTAGTAGTTTCTCGTTCACACACTAAGGTTTCAACTCTGTCCAGCTTCGAATGGAAATCCGCACAGTCCAGAATCCTTGCATTACATTGATCCTACAGGACGGCTGAATGCTTACCAGCAGGTAAATTAGTGAAGTTTGGTATCTTTAAATCTGGGGTCATCTTTTCTTCATGAATCACCTAAATTTTACCTGGCTTAATTAGTAGAATTTTAGCATCCATTCAGTTACCAATTGTAAACTTCCTGCAGTGTAATTTAAATTGGTTGAAGCAAGCAGAATTATAGGCCCCACATTACTTTTCTCTATTGGATCAAATAGATATCTAATAGGGTAACAGCTGCACCTAGTGGCATCATTGGCATAATTTGAGTAGTGTTTTGCGTGCCACACCTTCCACTAATAAGCATTAACTTTTTATTTGGACGAAAACATATTAGGAATATGGCAATAAGAGAAGATTCCCTCCATAGACAATAGGAAGAAGAGATATCTTTGTTGAATATAAAGAATGTAATGCTCTGAAAAACCCCAAGGGGTTGTTCGAGTGGTAGAGCAGGCGAGCTGTAAACCCAGACGTCCAGCGGTCGAAACTCGGCAGCTCCTTTGGGGCCACTGGAGGTTTGCCCGGTCGTTAACTTCAGGGCCCCGAGGACTAGTCGGCAATTAGGTGGGGGACCCAACCACGCTACCCGCACGTGACCCCAAGCCGGCCGGATACCTCGGTTATCAAAAAAAAAAAATGTAATGCTCTGAAAACTATCAAAATCAAGAAAATATAAGAGGGAAATTCTTGCCCTTAGACCTAGCGTATTAACATGCGAAGTGACTTCATAGTCTGTTACATGCAGCTTTTTATTTTTACATTGTGGATAAAAGTATGTTTACCCATATCTTGTAAATAAGCTTTGAGTGAACTCATTTCAGGCAATAATGGAGGTTGGGGAGGTTATACAATTTTATGATTCAGATAGGCGTTTTCCTGCTTGGGGCTTTGGCGGAAGGACATATGATGGTTCGGTATCACATTGTTTTAACTTGAATGGAAGTACAAGTGGCTTTGAGGTAAAGCTCTCTTGCTAGTATTAAGAAATATCGTGTTGTTTTTTATTTTAATTATGGCTTTATGTTTTCGTATCTTTCTGAATTGTTGCTATGTTTTTTAATTTTACTACTATCTTTTAGGGTAAATTATATAAAAACCCCTCCATCTATCACTCGTTTTTACTAAACCCTTCATCTTTTAATTGTCCCAATGTCCCCCTTGATCTTTTTAAATTTTAACAAAACAGTAATGCCGTTAACAGATTGCGCTTTTTTACGAAAATATCCCTAATAGGTCATATTTGCTAAATAGGGCCAGCCCAGTGAAAGAATAAAAAACAGGACACATTCAGCTTCACAATTCGCTGGTTGATTTCTCATTAGCTCCACAATCTGAAGATTTTGATGCGAAACTTGTTATCCATTTGTTGGGAACATTGCCAAACCCTTCAATAAGCCCAGACTTTCATCCACTTCTCTCTCTCTCTCTCTCTATCTTCAAAAGCCCTAGGAGCCAAATTTTTGTTATCTACAAAAACTCCAAATATTCATTGATGTTTCCCTCTCTTCAATTAAGAACCTAGATTTTCAAGACTCTTAGAACGAATCATGGATAATCGGTTGAAGACCTCATTCGCCGCGTTTGATGGGATTCGAATCGTGAAGAGGAGGAGGAGGAGAGAATACAAACATTTGTTTGCGGAAACATGCTTATTCTTTTGTTTTAGAGTTTTGGGTTGCAAAGGTTTATGGGAACATGCTTAATGTGAGAGAGAGAGAGAGAGAGAGAGAGAGAGAGAGAGAGTATGGGTTCAAGGATTTGATGAGAATATGGCAGATTAAGGGACATTTATGGTGGATTTTATATGAAACCCATAGATTTGTATGACAACCATGGATTTGAAAGAGAAACCTCCAAATGCAATATGGAAACCCTAATGTAAGGGGTATTAATGTCAATAGAAGGTCATGTGTGCAAAGCACATGACGTTTTACCGTCTTTTCTTCTAACACCGTTACGGTAAAAGGGGTCGATTGTGACAATTGAAAAAATTGGGGGATATTGGGACAATTAGAAGATAAAGGAGGTTAAGTGAAACCGAGTGATAGATGAAGGTGGTTTTATGTAATTTACCCTATCTTTTATTGCAAAACTACATGAATGATTTAAATATTTTGTTTTGACTTTTATACATTTCAAGTTAGTATGTAGGGATTTGGAAGAGTTGTAGTGCATTTCCCTTTAATGCACATGTAGTGCGGGCAAAACGACATAATTTTACTTGTTTTGTCCTCAAAACTATATCGTTTTATTTTCTATATATTTTGATAACAATTTGCATGATAAGATAAAACGATGTAGTTTTGAGGACAAACAGACAAAATTATGTCGTTTTGCTCGCACTACAGGCGCATTACTGGGAAGTGCACTACAGCCTCCCTGAATCTAGTATGTAGAGTATGGCCACATTCTACCAATAAAGATAAATATAAAGATAATCAAGGTTATATATCCCAGGATATTTAATAAAACACGGTACTTGGAAATGGGAAAAACAAAGCAATAATATTGTCGTCTAGTGATAGAAGAGAAGTTTTTGCCGTCGATTTTGTCTGTGGATGAAATTCTTTGGTGAATTGTCTGGTAGTCATGATAAGTTGCAGACCTAGGAATAAAATTTGGAGGTGGTGCTCTTTGCCCTAAACTTTTTAGTATTATTGTCACTATTTTTTGGTCAAGTTTGCTAAATTTTATGAAACTTGCGTCAATTCTGTTTGATTAATCAGGCATCTTGACAAAAAACTATAGAAATCCGTGGGTAGAACTCACCATTGAAAACTGACTTGCAGGGAGAGGGTGCCCAAGAGTTTATATACACAAGGCCAAGCCCATACTTGGTTGATACGCGACATTAGAGTTGTAACTAATCCTGGTAGTGTTGTAACTTGTTCCAGATTGTAGTATGGGTTAAGTGGGTATTATGGTAAGTCCTCTTCTTTACGAGGTGAGAGTTTCGTAGAATAGATACTGTGGGTCGTGGTATTAGTTCTTTGAAAGTTAACTGTGCAGCTCTGAAGTGGCATCACTATGTGTGGCGGCAAGATTTGTGTCCTCCACAGAGTATTGGGATTAGCTTCTTAACAGTCTCCGGAAGTATCCTGTGAAAGAGGAAACCGTCAAAGGAAACTTGGCCAGTGGGGGTTGGCGGCACTGCCCTCTGATGGCCAAGTCAGTTGCTAGATAGAGAAACTTTAGCAAAGGATGCTTAGCCGAGTGTATAAGAAAATGAAGATCTAAGATTTATAGAGTAATACATAGCTCCTTGATCAATTTTCTGTCCCTGTATTCTTCTTCAGTTTCCTGTTTAGGGTGGGAACTCACAGATGTTAACCATGTTTGTCATCAGTATAACCACTATTTTGGATCTCTTTTACTAACTTTTACGGGCACGAGTTACCAGGCTATATATCATGAACCTCTGATGTGACTTTTTCTGTAATCATTTTGAGGCGTATGACATACATTTTCCCTTCATGTTTGTAAGAACTGCCTGTGCACCTTTTTGTTGGAGAAGTCACCTGGAGGATCTCTCCCTCGGCATTATTTTCTAGCCTCTAGGTCAGACTACCATGCCCTTCAATAAAGTGGTTGGATCGTGATTCCTCGGAATAGCTCCTAATGTCGCTTGATTCCTCAGAATAGCTCCTGATGCACTTCATGTTTTTCTTTTCTCAGGTTGAAGGAGTAGAAGGGATCATGGCTGCTTATGCTAGCGCTTTGCACAATGTTACTCTTGCTGGACCCACTTTATTCGGTCGAGTGATCAACACGGCTGCAGATATTGCTGCTCATTCCATCTCCTATGCCAATAGCAAGTATTTTGTCTTGCTTGTTATAACGGTACAGATTGTACAATCTAACTTTTCATTTTCCCCAGTGCCTTTATCTTTTCTTGAGGTAATAAAATGATTTCATACCTCTGCAGGATGGCGTCCTTACCGATCTCCAAGAAACTAAAGATGCTTTGGTTCGGGCATCTGATCTACCCCTCTCGATTCTTATTGTTGGTGTTGGTGGTGCAGATTTTAAAGAAATGGAGGTGCAAACTTCTTTTCAGTACTTAAATCCCAACATCAGTTTTTTGTCTCCTTTTCTATGTGTGTTACAGTTCCCGCAAAATTCTCTACAAGACGCTGTGTTATAATTCTTCTTATCTTGCAGATTCTTGATGCTGACAGTGGACAGAGATTAGAGAGTTCTACAGGACGAATAGCTACAAGAGACATTGTACAATTTGTTCCAATGCGTGAAGTGCATGGTGAGTTCATCCCTATTTTTCCCCATCTGGGGCATGACAGACTACTGGAATCCAACTTTTAGCAGAGTCAGTTCTTTACCTGCTCTTACTTTCTTGGGTTGGATACATAAAGTGATTTGGTCAACATTTATTTGTGTTTATGTTGTTATGCTTTAATGCAACCCCACTACAGGGCATAGGGTTGTGTTTAATACAAATAGGGTATACACACATCACTTCCACGTTTCCATACATGCATGCAAATGCTCATGCGTGCACGCACAACTTCTACACATGCATGCTAGTGTGTTCTGCCCATTTTGTGACTTCTTGTTGGCTAACACAGTTATTTGTGCAAATAAATATCCCATATTTGAAAATTCCACACACACTGGTTGATTAGTGCTGATAGCATCATAATTTCCTCTCTGTGAACGCTGACATTAATATTGCTGTATGCTGGCGTATAGAAATTAAGTCCTGTTTCACGGTTCATCCCAATTGGATGGGATGTAGCACGTTTATGTTAGCTGACCAGTACCCACATACAAAAGGAGCAATATATATTCATGAAGATTACAAAAGTTTGAACGTATATTATGCGAGCCCTTTAGATTTGTAGTCTACTCCAATGTTCAAATCCGGGTAAACAAATGGGATGGACTTCCGAATATCATATTTTTGAGCTATTTGTGGTAGAAGGCAACTGAAAGACATGTTAATATAACAGATCTTGTTAACGACTTGTAATAGAAAATAAAAGGAGCTGTAATTGGTCAAAGTGATGAAAAGTAGAACTAGTTGAAAGGCCACCTTATTAAGTTGAATAGCTCAATGCTCATTGCTGCAGCAAGCTTTATTTCATGCTTGAGCTGTCAATTTAAATTGGAGAACATAATCTCAAACTTAACTTCGTGAAAAGCTTAGAAGACTTGAACAAACCTTCTAAGCTCTTTACCATTTTTTTGCATGAAATTAACCTTAGGGGTCCCATTTTACTTGAATGGCTCAGAATACCACTTTGTACGGATATTGCAAAAGGTCAAGTCTGTCTCCAGCCGTACTGATCTTATCTTTCTCTATTCGTAGGAATGAAGACTAGGTAACGCCAATTTATTTCGTTTTACTTCGAGAATTGTAGATGCGTGTAATTTAGCTTCACATGAACTGGAAAAATATGATTTCTTCATCTACAAATGCTATGCGGTTATATTTAGCATTTGTAGATCCAGAAGAAATCATATTTTTCAGATCATCCCCTGCTGCCATGCGGTTATCTAAATTACAAGCGACATTTCGTGCGACGCACGTGATGTGATACATGGTGGAGGGAAAGAAGAAAGATTAGCATCATAGAATTGGCAGGATTATAATTTGTTAGGAAAATGGTAAGAATAAAGAAAAATAAATGGATGCCGTCATAAAAAAGAGAATGAAAGAGACTTGAAAAAAGTATCAAAAGTGACTGATTTGGAATTATGTATTATTTTTATTTTATTTTACTTGTTAAAGAAGAGTGGGGTATTCTACCTTCAATGTTGCTGACAATTTCTTCCTGTTTTGTGCAGGTGGACAGATTTCCATAGTTCAGGCTCTGTTGGAAGAGCTCCCTGGTCAGTTCTTGACTTACATGCGGACTCGAGACATCAAACCACAGACCGTTAATGTACCTCCTCCTCCTCCTCCTCCTCCTCCTCAACATCATCCATATCCGAGTCTACGTTGATTCCTAGAAACTTCTTTCAAAATCGGTGCAAACACAACCTCGTTTCTCCTAAAGTCTTTGCTGATATCACCACCACAATTAACAAAATTCAACACACACAAGAAAATAAAAGGGGAAAACACTGTAAATGCTTATGCCTGTTTGGTAATGTTTTTGTTTTTCATTTTTATTTCGTTCTTTAAATTTTGTAAATACCTGAAAGAATGCATTTGTAAATATTTTTCTATTTATTATTTTTTGACAATTTAAAAAAACCTCGCAAACGGTTGTTTTTACTTGTTTAAAAAATAGTATCTGGCGTCCTACTATATCCATCGCGCTCTCTCTCTCTCTCTATACTTGTCTATTTCCCTCCCCTACCATAATTATAACTTCTCTCTCTAAATCACACACCATAGCTAGACACCATAGTTATAACTTGTCTATTTCTCTCTCTACTTTTTCAACAATCACCAATCATAATTATGGCTACTCTCTGTCTCTCCTCTCCCCCTATATATCTCTCTCTCTTTTTCATTGTGTTTGTTTGGTGATATTTTACTTGACTTTTTCATGAGTCATGTCAGAGTTGAAAAAAAAGTTGACCAGAATCTATCACACTTGTTTCTTGATCCCGGAGCCTTAGTTGCACAAGGGAACAAACAGTCAAAGATATTTCAGCTACTATTCTGGGCAACCATTGTATACTGAGAGACAGACGTTAATTGATATCTCAATCACCACTCGAATGCGGCAATTCTATTTCAAGAAAACCATGTAAAACATGGGTTTCATCTGTTTGGTTTATTAATTCTATTTTCATTATATATTGTTCTTGATTTACTAATAGAGGTCAATTTTCTGCTTCTAACTATATTATTTGGTTTCAAGATGATAAGTTGAAAGATTTTACAAAAATCTGATTATGTTATTGAAGTTCATACCAATATTGTCGAATCTCTTTAACTTTCTAGAATGTAATTTCCATAATTGAGGTTTGTAGAGTTTTGTTGAATTACCACTTATCAACGTGATGAATAAATTCAAGTTTTATTTTCGAGACATGCTTTTCTAAGAATGTTAGAACAAATCATTTATTTTGAAAAAATAAATTACGTGTGCTTTAAAACCAGTCCCTGGTCTTACGACGTCTTTGGAAAAATATTTTCGATCTTTGATTATTGTCATCGAGGAAAATGTGTGTATATGAAATTTGCATATGTATGTATTAGGAAATGAACATATTGTTTACGATGTTTTGGAAAAATCCCATATAAACGATATATATGGGGCAATTCCAAATAAGATCATCACATTCTAGTTGTTGGTGTAGAATCATTCAATGATGTGGGTTTTGATATTTATGAAAGACAAGGTTTCTTGTTCTTGAATCAACTGCTCAATAATACGATAGATATATATGTTATAAATATGACGTGAAAGATTCATAGCAAGGATCAAGGATCCATGAAAACATACATCTTTAGATTATGGTAAAGGAATCACAAAAGATACAGAGTTACCAAACTTATATATAATACGAGAATAAAATTACACAGAACGATCTATAGTTACCGAACCGAGTCCTGTGTTGAACACAGTTCCCTTAAAACTAAATCGCCGCCTCACCGTGGGTGTTTGGAGGATAGCTTCGGCGTCGTCTCCCAGGGTAAAACGGCTCCACGAACTAGGTCACACCTAACCTCGTTCGCCTGTTGAACTTCCTCGTGCCTGACTCTCTCTTTCTGACAGAATTTCGGGGATTATCATCTACCAAACTTAAGCGGTATATAAAGACCCTTGGAGACCTTTGGGGTTCTGAAACAGAAGGACCTTTCAAGAGACGTGAGTGAATGTAGGCATTATTGTGACTCTTGGGATGTGAAACTCCCGAGACTCTCCGGTTGCCTAGAGACCCTCCGGTGTCCCGTTCATTTAACCCTTCGAATTTCCAACAATCCCCCACATAAATGAAATGGGTACACGTCCCAACATAGAGTACAAAGCAAACGCAAGAGAGAGCACATCGGATAATCCCTGCATAGGATAGGTAGCTTGTGGCCTTGAACCTTCCCGTGTGAAAATCTATCGGATTTACTAGCTGATCAGTGAACAAGACGTCTTGAACTGTTCGGCCGTTTGTGTAAACCAAGACAATAGACGCCACACAGGAACTTCTCCTGACACAGTTCAGTTCTCAAAGGTGTGTTCGTTTTGGCCATGAACACGCATCCTGGTTCTGCAAGTGTATTAAAAATTTTGCCCGCTGGAATTCTTATTGAAGCGGCCCCACTTCACACTCACATAGGTGACCTCTTGTCATGAGTAACCAAAATACTTCACCGAGAACTCACTTCCACCACACAAGAGTCATTAAAAACATATAACGAATGTTTATCCTATTCAATACCACTGTCGCACCATAGGAATGGGTAGGAGTATACTTCTCCGCAGTGATCTTCGCACCACACGTGACTAGGTTTTCCCATTGAACTTTGATCTTGGGATCTCCAGTCAACAAGGTTGGGTGTCCATCACGGTAGTTTTTAACGTCATAGGCTTTAGCCCCATTCCCTTTGACGCTTTAACAACTAGCTCTCGGGTTAGCCCTTTGGTAAGCGGATCCGCAACATTGTCCTTTGACTGCACGTAGTCAATAGTGACAACCCCAGTTGAGAGCAGCTGTCTAATAGTATTATGTCTACGACGAATATGCCTAGACTTACCATTATACATATTACTCTGTGCTCGACCAATCGCTGATTGGCTATCGCAATGTACACATATTGCAGGCACAGGTTTCGACCAGCGTGGAATATCTTCCAAAAATTGGCGTAGCCATTCTGCTTCTTCAGTCACCTTGTCAAGAGCAATAAACTCTGACTCCATCGTAGATCGTGCTATACACGTCTATTTGGAAGATTTCCAGGACACAGTTGCACCAGCTAGTGTGAAGACATATCCACTCGTGGACTTGGAGTCTTTGATATCAGATATCCAGTTTGCATCAGAGTACCCTTCTAGTACCGCTGGATGTCTGGTATAGTGTAGCCCATAGTCACGCGTGTACCGAAGGTAACGCAATACCCTGACTATGGCTTTCCAGTGGTTCTCCCCTGGATTACTCGTATATCTACTCAATCTGCTCACCGAGTAGGCAATATCGGGCCTCGTACAACTCATCAAATACATCAAACTTCCAATTATTCGAGAATACTCGAGTTGAGAAACTCCTTCACCAGGATTCTTAAACAAATGGAGGTTTGAATCAACAGGGGTCCTGGCGATAGTCGTATCAGACTTATTGTATTTCTCGAGAATCTTATCTATATAATGATTTTGAGACAATACAAGTCCGTTAGATGTTCTGGTTATTTGGACACCCAGAATTACATCTGCAAAGCCCATATCTTTCATGTCAAATTTTGATCTCAACATATTCTTGGTAGATATGATAACTTTATCATTACTACCCACAATGAGCATGTCATCAACATACAAACATAAGATGACATAGCCATCTGCAGTGTCTTTGACATAAACACATTTGTCACATTCGTTGATTTTGAAGCCACTTGACAACATAGCATTGTCAAACTTCTCATGCCATTGTTTCGGAGCTTGTTTTAGACCATACAAGGATCTAACCAACTTACAGACTTTCATTTCTTGCCCTAGAGCGAAAAACCCTTCAGGTTGTTCCATATAAATCTCTTCATTCAGATCACCGTTAAGGAAAGCTATTTTTACATCCATTTGATGTATCTCTAGATTTCGTAATGCTGCAATTGCAAGTATCATCCGAATTGACGTTATTCTCGTCACAGGAGAATACGTATCAAAGTAATCAAGCCCTTCTTTCTGTTTGTATCCTTTGATAACAAGTCTGGCCTTATACTTACCTATTGATCCATCTGCCCGCATCTTACGTTTGAAAATCCATTTGGAGCCCAAAGGCTTAGAACCTGGAGGAAGTTCCACCAGTTCCCAAGTATGATTTTGCAGTATGGAGTCAATCTCACTTTTAATTGCCTCTTTCCACAGAGGTCCTTCAGGAGAGCTTACTGCTTCCTTGAAATTCCGAGGCTCAGTCTCCAACAAATATGTTAGAAAATCGGGACCAAATGAAGTTGACGTTCTAGCCCTTTTACTACGTCTAGGTTCGTCTACAACCTTTTCCTCTTGGTCAAGACTGCTCTCTTCTATAGCTTCCGAAGTTCGTTTTGCTAAACTTGCCTGTAGAGTAGACCTACACGGGAACACATGTTCAAAGAACGTTGCATTCGTAGACTCCATGATGGTGTTCTTGTGTATATCTGAAATTGCAGATTCATGCACAAGAAACCTATATGCACTGCTATGATGTGCATAACCGATGAATACACAATCAATGGTTTTAGGACCTATCTTCACCTTCTTAGGTGTAGGTACTGCCACTTTCGCGAGACACCCCCACATTCGTAAGTACTTATAGGAAGGTCTTCGACCATTCCAAAGTTCATACGGAGTTTTATCAAGTTTCTTCCGTGGTACCTTGTTGAGAAGATAATTTGCAGAAAGAATTGCTTCCCCCCACATGTTCTGTGGCAGTCCAGAACTAATCAACATAGAATTCATCATCTCCTTTAAGGTACGATTCTTGCGCTCAGCAACACCATTTTGCTGAGGAGAATAAGGTGCAGTGGTTTGGTGTATGATTCCATGTTGTGCACAGAATTCACCAAACGGTGCTTCATACTCACCACCTCGGTCACTTCTAAGCACCTTAATATTTTTACCAAGTTGATTCTCTACTTCAGTCTTATAAAGAACAAACTTAGCTAGAGCTTCATCTTTGCTCTTTAATAGGTACACATAGCAATATTTAGTGCTATCATCAACAAAAGTAATGAAATACTTGTTGCCTCCTCTGGTTTGCACAAATTTGAGATCGCACACATCAGTGTGGATCAAACCTAGAGGTTCAGAGTCTCTTTCAACAGTCTTGAAAGAAGATCTCGTCATCTTAGCTTCCACACAGGTTTCACACTTATAGGATTTATCAATGTGAAATGCAGGAATATGGTCTAAGTTAATTAATCTACGCAAGGTATTAAAATTAACATGACCTAGTCTACCATGCCATAAATTGGAAGACTCAAGCAAGTAAGTAGAAGGGGCTTTCATTTTATTATCCTCTTTGGGAAACACAGTCATTACATTGAGCTTAAAAAGCCCATCAGTGACATAACCCTTCCCCACATAAATCCCAGCTTTGGTGAGCACCACCTTATCTGACTCGAATACAATCCGAAAGCCATGCTTGTTAAGCAGCGAGCCAGATACCAGATTCTTGCGTATGTCTGGCACATATAGAACCTGGTTGAGAGTCAGCTCTCTCCCTGAAGTCATCTTCAGAATCACTTTACCCTGTCCCAGAACACTGGATGTAGCCGAGTTACCCATATAAAGCTTCTCACCAACAGCTGCAGGCTCGAAGGAAGTAAACATCCGCCTATCAGAACAGATGTGACGGGTTGCACCAGTGTCAATCCACCATTCCCTCGGATTTGAACCAACTAGGTTCACCTCTGATACCACAGCAGACAAACTGATATCAGTCACATCTCTTGAAAGATCTTCAATCACATTGGCTCTCTCAGGATTTTTCTTAGGTTGGCGACAATCTGCAGAGCGATGTCCCACCTTATCACAGTTATAGCACCGGCCTTGAAACTTGGCTTTCTGTTTCTTGGCGATGCCCCCCCTAGGTCCCAATTTTTGACCCTTGGCAGAGTGCCCAGATGGCTTGCCTGACACTTTCTTCCTAGTGCCAGAGTTTTGGCCATGCTCCACAACATTTGCTTTGGATATAAAAGAGGAGCGCAGGCTCTTGTCCATACTTCGGTTCTCTTCTTCAATCCGGAGTTTGACCCAAAGAGCTTCCAAGGTCATCTCCTTGTTCTTGAACATCAAATAGCTCTTGAATTCCTTCCATGCTGGGGGCAGCTTGTGAATTACAGCAGCCACTTGGAAGGATTCACTCAACTGCATCCCCTCAGCTTTGATCTCGTTGAGAATCAGTTGAAGTTCCTGGACCTGACTGCCCAGATTCTTTGAATCTACCATGGTAAAATCCATGAACCGGCCAACCACAAATTTCTTGACACCGGCACCTTCGATCTTGTATTTCTTGTCTAAGGAGTTCCATAGTTCCTTAGCGGATTCTGCCTCACAATGGACGTTGTACAGAGAATTGTCTAGAGCATTCAAGACATAATTTCTGCATAGGAAGTCAGCATGCTTCCAGGCATCTAGCGCTAGCAGAGTCTCTTTATCAGTCTCGTCTGTGTCCACGACAGGAGCATCCTCAACCAAAAACCTTGCAAGGTTCAGAGTGGTGAGATAAAACAACATCTTTTGTTGCCACCTCTTGAAGTCAACACCAGTGAATTTTTCTGGTTTATCAACATGGGCGAATGGGACATTCGGGAGAGCAACATTAGCACGACTTCCATTCCCATTCCCACTTGCCTGGGCATTGCCTGATCCAGTAACATTGGTTTGGGCATTGTTTGACCCAGTAACATTTGTTTGGGTACTGCCTGACCCAACAACATTGGTTGGCACCTCGCTAGTGGACATCTTTGCTGAAAATTAAGATCAAAATTCCATAAGTGAACAAATCTTAAATAAGATGATTGAACATAACATAATTCAATAAGAAATTATGATAAAGTTCTTGTTCAACAAACACCACGCAGCAGCTACCCGCGGGGGGTCCCAGGGGGCATAGCCCCCTGGTGGGGGTTCTAGGGGGCTGAGCCCCCTAGCGGGGGTCCAAGGGGGCAGCGCCCCCTGGCGGGAGTCTGAGGGCAGCGCCCTCAGCGGTGTTCGACCAGAGGACTAAGGGACTGGTCCATGCCAACCACTGATAGTCTAGGCCATTTAGCCAACAAATCACAGTTGATTTAGCGATCCATTTAGCCAACAAATCAGAGCAGTCTGAGTACTGGCAATATATCCATTGCTAAGGCTGAGTACAAAACCAACCACTGGCTATGTACTTCAGGCCCAGCATACCAAAGGCTGCTGAGTACTTCTGGCTGAACCGACCAGAGGACTAAGGGACTGGTCCATGCCAACCACTGATAGTCTAGGCCGAGCAGTGTCTAGGCAAAGCCAAGTAGACTGCTCCAGAGGCCAAATCATGAGATCTGACCACGTATGGTTGGCTGAGCGGAACCCAAAAAACCAAGCAGTCTGCCATCAAGGCTGACCATTGATTCAGGGCCGAGTCGCGCACAACTGACCATGGCCGAGGAGATCTGCATATAGCCGAGGCCGAACTGACCAAACCACTAGGCCGAGTCCGAACCTCTACCACTGGCTGAGATAGATCATGGCGCTACAATTGAATCAATAGCCAATCCAAGAACAGATAATCAAATTTGTGCAGTAAGGTTCATTTCCAGAACATAAGTTCCGATCTGTACAAACATGTTAGTCCAAACAAAACATATATTTTCTGGAAAAAATCTCAAACTACAAATCTGTCTCAAACATTACTTCGAATCTGGCAGAGAAAAAAAAAATTTTAATAGTATAACCAGAACTATTTTGGTGAACCAGAATACGAAGCAACGATTTAGTCTTAAGCTTGTTATAAATATGACGTGACAGATTCATAGCAAGGATCAAGGATCCATGAAAACATACATCTTTAGATTATGGTAAAGGAATCACAAAAGATACAGAGTTACCAAACTTATATATAATACGAGAATAAAATTACACAGAACGATCTATAGTTACCGAACCGAGTCCTGTGTTGAACACAGTTCCCTTAAGACTAAATCGCCGCCTCACCGTGGGTGTTTGGAGGATAGCTTCGGCGTCGTCTCCCAGGGTAAAACGGCTCCACGAACTAGGTCACACCTAACCTCGTTCGCCTGTTGAACTTCCTCGTGCCTGACTCTCTCTTTCTGACAGAATTTCGGGGATTATCATC
The DNA here is from genome assembly GCA_019985065.2 of Arctostaphylos glauca. Taxonomy (NCBI): domain Eukaryota; kingdom Viridiplantae; phylum Streptophyta; class Magnoliopsida; order Ericales; family Ericaceae; genus Arctostaphylos; species Arctostaphylos glauca. Next base: position 20,861,279 of record JAHSPW020000005.1, on the reverse strand, counting down.
TACCAAACTTAAGCGGTATATAAAGACCCTTGGAGACCTTTGGGGTTCTGAAACAGAAGGACCTTTCAAGAGACGTGAGTGAATGTAGGCATTATTGTGACTCTTGGGATGTGAAACTCCCGAGACTCTCCGGTTGCCTAGAGACCCTCCGCTGTCCCGTTCATTTAACCCTTCGAATTTCCAACAATATATACATATACATAAATAACGTACGTACACATGATATTTACATATGCCATAATTTAATTACTTTTATCATCTCACCTCCATTCAATCAATCAAGCCTCCTTAGTAAATACTCAACTTGGACTTCCTTTGTCAAAGGCATGACACTACTGCCTTGAAATTTTTTTTTTATTGGAAAAATAAGTTACGTTCAGAAAACAACAATAATTAAAGATATTCGATGTTTATTTACTTTGGAAGGTAAAATTGTGATTGTTTTTACAGATCTTGACAACATAATCCTGTGTTAGGTGGGATGGCTTGCTATGTGGTATAGAGGATTACTATTATTACAGTTTTTTGGGATAAAAATTACTAGACTAAAGTTATTATATCCCAATTTGGCCTCTGATATTTATTTATTTATTTTGTCTTCATTTAAATATTTTTTTATATTTGTTATGTTTTTACCGATTTTTTGATATTTATTGGTCTGTCTTGACGAAGAGAATCTAATAAGTACAAAATTATACCCAAACTAAAAAAAATTCACTAAAGACGAAAAATAAGTAAAAACGGACAAAATTTTTTGATTTATTTTTCATCTTTTTTGAATTTTTTAATTTTTGAAAATAATTTTGTACTTTTTAAATTCTTTTCATCGAAACGAACAAATAAACATCAAAAAATAGATGCAAAATAAAAAATTATAAAAAATTTTCAAATAAAGACAAAAAAATAATCAGACAATAATTCAATAATTACCATATTCTAAGTGGATCATAGTTTACTTATTGATTCACACATTTGATGTAAAATATAACACCTCAATTTTTTTGAGAGGTTAAGTAATGGAAAACACTAAACTCCAAATATCAAACATTTCTTTATTTGGTAAATAAAGAAAAGTACATGTTTTGTGTTTACAAAATAATCAAATACCAAAATAAAGTCCTTTCAAAATGGAGTTATTTATAAAAGACTTTACATCTTAATTTTAGAGGACTATCTTATTCCAGGTGATCTGGAGCTTTCTGAAGTCTTCTGTTGCAGTGTCGTCATCTTCAGTCGAGTACACTTGGCCACCTCAATTTTTTTGAGAGGTTAAGTAAAGGAAAACACTAAACTCCAAATATCAAACATTTCTTTATTTGGTAAATAAAGGAAAGTACATGTTTTGTGTTTACAAAATAATCAAATACCAAAATGGAGTTATTTATAAAAGACTTTACATCTGAATTTTAGAGGACTATCTTATTCCAGGTGATCCGGAGCTTTCTGAAGTCTTCTGTTGCAGTGTCGTCATCTTCAGTCGAGTACACTTGGCCTTCTCCCCGTCTTTGGGTACTTAGCATGAATTGTTAAGGACAAATGTAGCACCGTGAGCAATGAGGCTCAATAAACTATAATACCCTTAGTTTGATTACATGCGTATGACAAATATGATATCTGAAGTTAAACGGAAACAATAGAACATAAGTGCGAAAATGAAATAATGTCAAAGTATTAATTCGAGTCCAATTTTAAATCCCTAAGGCTTATCTATCAACCACATCCTCCAAATATTAACCAACATTCAAATCTTTCAAACCAACCTATTTTAGTTGTGCTAGTTACCACGTCGTAAAACATTAATGAGCATGCTAATTACCAAGTCATTGATATCATTACTATCTCCTATATTACTGATGTTTTCATCCATTATTATCTCAATCCTTGTACTTGACCTATGTTCCCTATCATTAAAGTTCTCGTCCATTATAATATTGAGGGACGATAATCCACAATGTACAAGCCTTTTAAGACTATGTTGTCATGTTTCACCATTTGGGTGTGTTCAGGAATCCTAAGCCTGAAATGAAACTTTTATAGTTCCACAAATTAGGAGTGTAATCGGTTCAGTTTCGGTTGGTTTCTTGGTGTGAAATCCCGAAACCAATTGGTTCGGATTGTAGATTCTTATTTTCGCCCCTAATCCTGACTGATTTTCGATTTGAACCGACATCGGTTCGGTCTCTATCGGGTTCAGTCAGTTTTTTAGTTTTTTCAATTTTTGGGTTTTCCAACTGGATTTTTTTTTCGGGAGCCACAAAAATATTTTGGGCTCTTTAAAACAATAATACAAAAAAATCAAGTGATTTATGTATATAGTCAAGGATGTCACTTTGTAATTGAGAGGAAAAAAAACCTACCAAGTACTGAGAATTGGAAACCGTTCCAAAAAAAATGTCGAATTAAAAACGAAACTAGAGGTTAAACACATTTAAACAGGAAAATATAGGTTAAAACATTCACAAAAAATGCCAAATTAAACAGGAGATTATAGGATCACCAATTCAGTTTCTGTTTCATGTATGAAGAATGATTAAACAATACTAACGGCCAAAAATATCCAATTTCTGTTTCATCTAAATCGCAAAAATGTGAGACTAAGAGGCGGGAACAAATATGAAAACATAAACTTCTGTTTACTATTTTCTACTAGGATTTAAAAAAAAAATCAACAGGGAAAATGTTCGGTTCAGTTCGATCGGTGTGACTGGAAATTGGACTAGAACCGAAACCGAACCAAAAAAAAAACTAGAAAATCAAAAACGACCAAAGCCAATTTTGGACCTACCAAACCGAATCGATTTTGATCGGTTTGGTTTTTTCAGTTATGCTTTCACCCTTACCACAAATCCATAAATCGATCAATCATAATTATGATGACAAAAAAATCCACCTCATAGATTCTGTAAGGGGGTTGATTTAGGTAATCAGGACGGAAAGCTAAGAGTTCACTATCCAGCCGAAACAATGTTCTTCTCAATATGTGGACCTGTGATCTGCAAAAGAATAATCCGTCAAAGAGCCCTCTGCCGCTGTGGCAGGAAGACACTCCGATGATTAAGTCAGGCAAAATCTCACAGGGAAATGATAACGCAAGCTAATATTCTCTATCAGCAGGCGAAACTCTAGGTTATTAGGCGTACCTCTTTTTCTTCATCTGGAGCTGTATTTATAGATTTCACCCTTTGCCCTAATTCTCTTAGGGCTTTCTTGGGCCCCAATTCTGTTAGGGCTCTCTTGGGCCCCAATTCTGTTAGGGCTCTTTTGAAGCGGAGTATCTTCTAATTGGCCGTGGATTTCATGTCCATAACCGATTGATTCCGTCATATCCTTTTCGAAAAAACGGTTACTGATGGCCTTTCTCGAGCTGCCCGTAATCCGGACCGACCTTGTCAGTTCGGCAAGTCATGGATCCGCCTTTCTCAGGTCGGCATTGCTCAATGCATGGTTTTGTTACCCAGATTTGCGTATGGTCAGCACTCCTCGTGTCGGCCATTATGTCACGTGATCGGCACGTGCCTCTGGATGTGTTATTCGGTCTCGGCCGAACTTCAAACTTACTCGGGGGGTCTAAATGTATTTTCTCAGTTACATTTTACCCTCGTCAATTGCCCCCTAGCTTCGGCTGCTTTGAACCGACTTGGCGAAGTAGTCGAGGCTATACAGTGCACTCATGGCGTCCTTTCTTATTCTTGATCGGACGGTTTCTGAACCGTCATTCGTGAATTTGCAGCATCGCATTGAAGTCTGATGGGACGTGCAGCAGGCTTTAATGGCTTTGGGACCACGCGCCTCCTGCGCGTGCCCCGTAGGTGGAGCGTCCTCATTGGGGAGGCCTAGGGTTTTATCGGTTCGGCTTCTCTCCCTATAAATACTCGCTCATTCTTCACCTTTGGCTTTTCTTCTGCAATCTTCCACTGTCGTCATACCAGAGAGAGAATTCATCCGTTTTTGTAAGTCATTTTCAACCAGAGCCCTAGTTCTTCCCTCATTTTCTTGATTTTTCGTCCCCTTCTCCTGTCTGTGATGGGGATCTTTAGGAACTTAGTTGACACACCGGAAAAAATGGCAGAATTCCGGCGACGGTACAACATCCCTCACGATGTTGCCGTCGGGCTCAACGAGCCGCACACTCCCCGCGATGGGAACGATCCCGACACCCTCCACATCCCACTGATGGCGGTTGTTGAGGGTGGAGTTCGGTTTCCACTCAATCGCCTTCTTCGTGAAGTGCTTTGTCGGTACCGGCTTCATCCGATGCAGATTTCCATCAATACTTATAGGATAATCCACTCTATAGTAGAACTAAATAGGTTGAATAATACCGATATAGGGCTTCGGGAGATCCGATTCTGTTACGATATGGTCAGAAAAGGCTCTGATGCCTATTACCTAAAGAACAGACCACATATCGAGCGGATCGTCACCTACCTAACGGACTCCAACCGTGGCAATGACGATGATTTCATCATCGTCATTGGCAACTGAGAGATCGGCCGAGATGAGCCTGAAAGCCCCAAGTTCCACATCCCGATACAGTTTGGAGTCACCCGTTAGTGCCCCGACCTTGTTCTTTCATTTCTGTCTTTTTCTTTCTGATGCCGAACATATCTTGATGCTGACTGCATTTTTTCCATTCTTTTTTGTAGCTACAAACGCCAATAAGAACCGAAACAAACGGTGGATCAATCTCGACGACATCAAAAGGGTCGTCCGATATACGGGGTCTTTTGGCCGAAGCTGGGCCCGATCCCCCGAAGTGCTTCTGAGGTACGCTGCGAGCTACAGGGGATACATCAAAAATTCAATTTCCGACGCCAGCGTCTTTGGTGCCGACCTTCCAGGGTATTTTCCTGAGGCAGTGCCCATTTCCGAAGCTCAGCAGCTGAATCAGGTGACGGTAGCCGCCATCGAGGGTATCCCGATCTCGTCTACCTCGACCGGTTCTGAACATCGTTCTCCCCAGTCGCCTTGCAACTGAAATTCAAAAGACGACTAGGAGGTTGACCAGAGTTTAGATCCAATGGCCCGAGACCCCAACATCCCGAATCTCCGCGAACTGATGCGGCAGAAGAAGAAAGAACAGTCTGGCGCCGGCCCGAGCTCGCAGAGGAAGGAGCCGTCCTCAGCGTCTGAAGAGGCTTCAATTGAGGCCTATGTTCCCCTCATCCCGAGGCGGAGGCCAAGGGACCCTGCTCAGGAGGAGCCCGCTGCAATAACCTTGCCGAAGAAGAGCAAGACGGCCGACAAGGCCAAAGGTGTTGAGAAGGCCGCCCCATGGCGTCCTTCATTGCTGGTAAATGGGGCTGATTCCATCACTGTTGCCGACTCGGCGGCAGATCTCGATGTCACGCAGACCCTCACGGGCATGCTGATGTTGCCGAAGGATTTCGAGCCCTACAAAGGCACCGACCTCCCGACCCTGCTGCGCTCTGTGATGGCTCACGAAGTATTTGTAAGTATTCTGTTTTGGCTATTCTTCTGTTGTTTTACTTGCAACTTCATTTCTGTTTTCTGATTTCTTGATCTTGTTGCAGGCTGCGCAGAAAACCCTGATGTGCCTGAGCCATTGCCAGGACTTGGAAGCTCGATACAGCACTATCGAGCTGGAGCTGAAGGCGTCCAATGACAGATTTCTGAAAGCCCAGGAGAACCTAGCCTCGTACAAGCAGAGGGCTCGGGACGCCGAGATGAGGGCTGATACTGCTCAGTATCAGCTCGGGATTGAAAAGAGGAAGTCGGCCGAGCTGGAGGAGCGGATGGCCGAGCTCAAAGCTCAGCACGAGGCCGAGCTGAAGCGCCTCCAAGAGGACTTTTATGCTAAGGGCATGTCGGACGCTGCTGCCGACTTCATCAGTAACCAGATGCCGGAGATCCAGGCCGATTTCATCGGAATGACTTGGAAGGCCGCTCTGGAAGCTGCTCAAATGCCAAAGGATTCTTTCTTATTCTCCAGGGTTCCAACTGCTGCCGAACTGGAGGATGGGGAACCCGAAGCCGAAGAAGAAGGCCAAGCTGCTGCAGCTGGAGAAGGAGAGGCAGGCCAGACTGCCGATGGTGCCGAAGCCGAGGGGGCTGGCTTGATTGCCGATCCTGGTGTCCCCGATGCCAATCAGCAGCTCGTCGATGTAGATGTAGTTATAGTTTAGGTTTCTTTGTATTTTGAATTTCCTTTGCAACTTTTATGTAACCCAACTCTAAAATGAAATGGAACGATTTGCTTTTGACTTATGTGTTGCAAGTAATGGATCTTTCCCATTCGGTTCAGACTTCATACTTTTCTCAAGTAATGAATCATCTCAAACTTTTCTCAAGTACTGAACTTTGCTCAAATCATACTTTTCTCAAGTATATTCTCAACCTAAATTTTTTTTTCAAGTGTTGAACTTGCTCTGACTTTTCTCAAGTCATGTCGGCTGTTTAACCTGTAGTTAGGCTTAAACACATACTTTTCTCAAGCATGTTCTGGAGTCCAAACTTTTCCCAAGTGTTGAATCTTCTCAAACTTTTCTAAAGTCTGTTCGGCTGTTTAACCTATATTTAGGCTTAAACGCATATTTTTCTCAAATATGTTCGGGTGTTCTAACTTTTCCCAAGTGTTGAACATTCTCAAACTTTTCTCAAGTCTGTTCGGCTGTTTAACCTATACTTAGGCTTAAACGCATATTTTTCTCAAATATGTTCGGGTGTTCTAACTTTTCTCAAGTGTTTGAACATTCTCAAATTTTTCTCAAGTCTGTTCGGCTGTTTAACCTATACTTAGGCTTAAACACATATTTTTCTCAAATATGTTCTGGAGTTCAAACTTTTCTCAAGTGTTGAACTTTATTCTGATCTTGTATGTACTGGACTTCCCTTTGCCCCCTAGCTTCGGTTACTTCGAATCGACCTGGCGGAGTAGCCGAGGCTATAAAGCGTATTCATGATGGGCTCTGTATCGATCCCAGAGGACTTTCATCCGTATTTGGTCCATTCTGACGCGTGCTCTGTCTGGCCATAAATGCGATGTGATCGTTTGGTTGCGCCTTTAATGAAAGACGCGCTTTTACGCGCGTGCCTGACGTGTCGCTTCAATATCTCATTCGTGATTTATTGATTGGTCCAGGAGTAATGGATCTGACGGTTGAGGGGTGAAGAATCTGACGGTTGGGGATTTCAAACGTACGACATAATACATTCTGCCGCCTCAAAACTCTATAAATCCCTTCTTCCATCCTCCATTTCTTTTTTCTCGTTCTTTCTTGCTACTGTTCTTCTTCGTAAGTTCTTCATCTTAGTCCAGTACCTTCCGATTTTCTTTTCTGTCTGCACTTCTCCCCCACTCATCCTCTGAGTATGAGAGTCTTTCGTAAACACTTCGCCTCTCCGGCGCACATAGCGGAATTCCGTAGGCACTACAATATCCCTGATGACGTAGTAGTAGAGATCAATAGGCCGCAGACTCATCCTGAGATTCGGGATGAGGACTCCATTCACATTCCTTTAATGGCCGTAACTGAGGGTGGAGTTAGGTTCCCCCTCCATCCTTTACTCCGTAGGTTTCTGGCCTGGTACCGACTGAACCCTATGCAAATCTCCATAAACACATATCGCATAGTAATGGGCATAGTTCGTTTGAACGAACTGTGTAACACAAACTTAAGTTTATGGGACATTAATTATAATTATGATATGGCATATAACAAAGAGGAGAAATGGTATCTTAAATCCCGTAGAGGCCGAGAGAAGATAGTGACGCATCTTGTCGACTCAAATAGGGGGAACGATGACGATTTCCTGATCGTCTCGGGCAATTAGGAGTTTTCTCCTGATGAACCCGAGCATACGCGGATCCCTGTTCCCCGCAGTTTCGGGCAACCCCGTTAGTTCCCTCTTCCCTTTGATCATAATCTCTGTAGTTTGCCGACATTAGATATCTGATTGTTTCTTTCCTGTGTTTGTGCAGCTGTTAACGTGAACCGAGGTCGGCAGCTGGTCGCCACCAACCCTGAGGACCTGAAGAAGGTGCTGCGCTACAAGGGTGTAGAGGGGCATGTCAAGTCGAGATCTGCCGAGGTGTTGCTTCGATATAACCCGACCTACAAGGGTTACATCAAAGATAGAGCTTACATTGCCAAGATCGTCGCTGAAGAGTCCCAAGCTGCTATCCCCGAAGGCGTGCCTCTGCCGTACCTTAGAGAGCCACAGCGCGTAACAATCGCTGCAGCAGCCGAGGTACTGAGTTCTTCTTCTTCTTCTTCTTCTTCATCGACGGGTAACTTAGGGTCTCGGCCCTCCACGTACTGGAATTTCGAAGACGAAGAAGAGATCGACCGGGAAATCATGTCGAAGAATCCGAACGTCCCAAATCTGAAGGAAATGATGAGACAGAAGGCAAAAGCCGCTGCCGATGCAAAAAAGGCATTAACGCCTACTGAAGCGAAGAAGCCATCTGGTGTGATGGTGGCTAAGCGGAAGACTGGGGAAGAAAATGCCCCAGTGCAACCTTCGTCTGTATCCACTGAGACAGGTGAGATATCTGCCGGCTCCAAGAGGAGACGGTTAGTGAAGACTCATGATGCTGGGACCTCCAAGTCAAGAAGGAAGTCCAAATCCTCTGAGAAGGCAGACAAATGGGCTCCTGCCCTTCTGGTTTCTGGCTCCCAGCCTGTCACAGTTGCCGACACTGTGGGTGACTTGGGTGTGGCGACCGCTCTTGCCCAAGCCCTGATGCTGCCCCGGGACATCGAGCCATACGCCGAGTCTGATGATCGGTCGTTGCTGCGTACTGTGATCGCGCACAACATCTTTGTAAGTACCCCGACACTCGAATTTGTCCTTTATGTTTGTCATATTTCTTACTGTTTTGTTTCTTGTGCAGTCAATCTAGAAATCTATGCTTTGTCTCGGGCAGAGTCAGGAGCGCCAAACCAAGCTGAATCTTGCAGAGAATGAGGCTCGGGAGTTTAAGGCCAAATACTCCAAGGCACAGGACCAAGCCGATGATTACAAGAAGAAAGCAGTGGAGATTGCCCAGCGTGCTGAATCGTTTAGCCAACTTCTGGCCAAAGAGAGGAAAAGGTCAGCCGACCTTGTTGCTGATATGGATGCTCTAAAGAAAAAGCATGCTGAAGATCTCGCCGAGACTGAAAGGAAAGCTCATAAGCTCGGCATGGATGAGGCGGCTGAGGACTTCCTAAATAATCAGATCCCTGATCTGCAGGAAGAGTTCCTTGCTACCAGGTGGAAAGCTGCTCTGAAGGCCTGCAACGTGCCTTCAGATTCCCCCCTGTTCAAGGAGTCCCTCATTCTTCTGAGCTAGGCGATGAAGAAACTGAAGTGGCCCGAGATGAGGGTCCGGAAGGCAGCATCACCGACCTTACCACTGATGACCAAGACCTTGCTAATGTCGGGGATGCTGCTGCAGAAGAAGGCCAAACCCAGGAGGGCCCAGTCGACATCGCCTGAAGAAAGTTTTTATATTTTCTTTCTACATAGTGTTTCCTGCTTTTGTAGTAGTAACGCATTTTGATGTCTTCTGTTCCCACATCCTTGTTTCTATACTTTGCTTAGTGATGAATGAAAAACCATCTTTCTTCTGTCGGTAATTCTTATCTTTATCCTTACTTGATATTCTTCTTATGACTGAAGTCGGGGGTCATTACTCTGAAACACTTCCTTATGCAAACTCTGAATGTTATTAAAGTATGAACCTTTCTCATGTATGTTCGATAATTCAAACTTTTCTCAAGTATTGAATTTTCTCAAACTCTTCTCAAGCCTGTTCGGCTGTTTAACCTATACTTAGGCTTAAACACATATTTTTCTCAAATATGTTCGGGTGTTCTAACTTTTCTCAAGTGTTGAACATTCTCAAACTTTTCTCAAGTTTGGAATTACACATTCTGATCTTGTATCCCCCCCAGGAAGGTAGTACATGTGGCAACAACATTAATAGCCTTTCTGAACATCTATTTGAACATTGAAGCTGGAACATTTATTTACTGAAATAAACATAAGTACTGAAACAAAGAAATTACTGATAAAACTTCTTAAGGTTGGAAACATTCCAAGTCCTTGCTATTTCTTTATCATCCAGATCTTGCAGTTTGTAGGCGCCCTTCCCGAGTCGACCTATTACTCTGTATGGACCCTCCCAGTTGGCCCCGAGCTTGCCATCAGTTGGATCTTTCGTGTTTCCCATTACCTTACGCAGGACTAGGCCGCCGAGATTGAATTCCCTCTGATGGACTTTTTTGTTGTAGGTCCTAGACAGGGTGGACTGATAGGCAGCGAGCACTACAACAAAAAAAGGTATTCCCCACACTTAATTCTCTGCAATTTTTAAAAATCCCAGGAATAATTGAAGAGAACCCCAAAAAATAAAGCCCTAATTAAGTCCACAATAACTTTCCGCTCAACCCAAAAATTTCCCTCTCTTAGCTCTCAACTCTCATCTCGGCACCGCACGGAGAATGACCAGACTCCCTTCGGCGAAGCCTACAGGTTTATCTCTCTCTTTCTGGTCCTGCGCATCTCTCTCTCTGATCTTGCGCATCTCTTTTTTAGTCTCTCAATCCGTCTCTAACTCTCTCTCGGTTACAGCTCGATTTAAACTTCGATGGTCTCTCGATTCTAGGGTTTATTTTACTCCGTTTGAAGCTAAGAAGGAGTACTGATCCTTTGGAATCCTAATCCTAAGTGATTCAGGATGGTTTTCTAATTTATGGCACCCATCCTTGTCCATGAACTACATAGCAGAGGATTAAGTGGCTACTTTGGGCCGACCATGACAGTTGCTCAAGTGGAGCAAAGATATTCTTAGCCTAGGTTACGGCGAGTCCTTGGCCATTATGTGAGTAGGTGTCTTGTTTGTCAGCCATCCGAGGGTCACTCAAAGAAACTAGGTTTGTATATCCCTTTACCATAACCTAGTAGGCCTTGGAAGGATGGAAACTGGGAAGTAGTTCATTGCATGGTCTACCTAGGACATTCACATCAGGGAGGGGCACTGAATTTTGAGTCATTTTTGTTGAACTTCATAGAGTATCTTGGAACTATCCTTCAGTTTAGTAGTGCATATCATCCTGAAATGGATGGACAAATTGAGGTAGTCAACCGCACCCTTGGTAATTTGTTGAGATGTTTAGCAGGTGAACAACCACATCAATGGGACTCAATTTTGCCACAAGCATAGCAGTTCCTTTAATAGTAATATCAAAAAAGCACCTTTTGAAATCATTGGTGGTGGTCCCACTACTCATATTCTTGATCCCTCTATTCCTTACCATGGATACCGTAGTGCTCAGGCTGATGACATTATTGTGCATATATGAGAGGTGGAACGACTTGTAGTTGAGAAGCTTCGAGCTTCCAATCCCAGGTACAAAGTGGCAGATATTAAGCAATTGTAGGAAACTTATAATTTGTAAGTAGGAGATTTCGTTATGATTTACTTTAAGCAGGGAAGATTTTCTCCAGTTTCTTATGGTAAAGTAAGTCAAAGGATGTTTGGTTTGTTTTGCATTCTTAAAAGGTTAGGTACAGATGCTTATCTTTTGGATATTTCTGTTGACGTTCCTATTTCACAAAACCTCTATATGGTTGATATTCTATTGTTTCATGGAGAAACATTGGAGCCTTTCGAATTTGCTACTACCTTTTCTGGATGATTCTAGACCTACCAAGGAGTACATTAAGGATGTTGTTGACATTAGGAAAGTGAAGACTCGTGGTGGTGTGGACAAGAGGTACTTGGTTTGTTGGAGAGAGAGGCCATTGATAGATTGTTCTTGTCTTGACGAGGCCAATTTGAGACAACGTCGAGAGGACTTGTGCAAGCAACTTTAAGAGGCATACTTGACGGAGTTTGAGTTTTCCTACTCAGGCGGAACTAATGTAGTTTGGGATTCAGTATTATCAATTAATTTTTTAATTTTATTTTAGTTGTTTTTGAATTCGTTGTTATATTTAATGTTTTAACTTATGTGTGGGGGTTGTCCATATTTTGTTTTGATTGGTAGACGCTATGCACATGTTCTTTAATACATAGAAGAGGCCAATAGGATTATCACACTTGAGGGGGTAAGTAGAGTTTCTTTTTGCCCCTATGTTAACCCTGCTCTTTCTCTTTTGCAAAGTAGATGTCGATTGAAAGAAAAGAAAAACCTGTGGGCTGCTGGTTCTGTCCTCCCCTCCCTCTCTTCTTCTCTTTCTTTCTCTGGTTTTCTGTTCCTCTGCTGCTATCTTTGCTGCTGTAGCATCTCTCTGCAATTAGTCTTTTTTCTTTTTCTTTTTCTTCTTGGTTGCTCCTGCTTTTTTTTCCCCCTTCTTCTTCTTCTTCTCTGTTGTTATGTCCTCTCGTTTATGATACTATTGCCTTTTCCCCATCTCATATGACCTACTCTTTATTATTGCTTTGTGGTTTAATTAAGTTCAGTGGTTCGTTATTGTCGGGATATCTTGCTCATTACATGGTTGTGAATGTTTATTGATGTTCTGTTATCTATTTAGAGATGTTGTGTATTCTGAATTTGAAAGGAGTTGGCTAAAACTATGAAGTTCTTCACTTCTCATCGTAGTAGATCATGTCATTAGACCTAGGGCTGCATTAAAGTCACACCTAATACAGAGGCATGTCCCATCCACATACAATAGGCTTCACATTTCCTTGGTTGTTCCATTGTCTGTTCTCACATCTTTTTGTCATGTGTGCCATAGTAGGCTAATATATTGCATCTATGCCTGTTGCCCATTAAAACACGGTAACCAAGTTATCTTTGTGACCCAGTATCAATAAGAGAAGTTCTCTTTGTGTTTGCTCAACTCTGTAAATTTAGCGGATACCTAGATATGTATACATGATCAGAAAAGTCCTCCCAGCTTCCCATTCTGTAGCCCACAAGGAAAATGACTAAACTGCACCTAGCATCAAGTTTAACAAAACTATATAAACGCAGGAATGTAGTCAACGTATTAGCTTTAACAGGAAATTTATGAGCTACAAATCCTCCAAATAACGATGTTGGCTCTTAAATTCAATCTTCCTTTTACATTGATATGTTGCATTTTGTTTGAATGTCTTTTATGCAATGAAAGTTTACCTCGGCATGCTTGGTGTGTTGATACAATGTGATTTTCTCTTGAACGGCTTTCCCAAAATGAGCAAGTCTTGGGTTGTGAAGATAATTTCTCAAAAAGACAAGATTTAGAGGAAAAAATTAGGTAGAGATGTTAGTTCTCCTATAGGTCATGTTTCTTTCTGTTTAGGTTGTATTTACTTGCATTATGGTATGATATGTTGCAGTTGGAAATATTTTATTATGTTAAATTTAGCTTGTTAAAGGATATTCTTGTTGACAGGGTGTTTGCTTGATGATAACAATCTTGCACATTGAAGCTTCGTTCGCCATTGAGCGGCGTTACTGGATTTTAACTTGTTTTGGACACAGTACAGCGCAGTGGGAGCTTCATTTCAAGGTAAAGTGTATATACAGGAATCCACTGTCCATTGTATCTCTGTTTTTTGTTTTCCTTTTTAGAGGTTTTGAGTAATTTCAATTAGTTTGATTTGAAATATATTCTGAAAATATGAATCTTCAATTCATTTCTTTGTGTCTTGCTTCCTTGTTTTGGTTGGAGGCTTCTCCATTTCAAAATACTTGAATATATTTGATGTTTCTCTTAACCTATTTCGCAGGAGAGACTCATATGGTCTTTTTATATAAACAGGGTAGGGCATGACAATCTTTTACTCCTCTGTGGTTGGGCTGATCTCTTGTAATCCCTTTTTGTTCTTGCACAGTGCAAACTGATAAATTAGTAATACATAAATGTAGTGTTTGTTCTACATTTCATCAGGAGAGATTTGGCCAGTTTTTTTTCAATCGGGCATTGACACAATCGATTTCTTCCTCCATAAGAAAGATTGCTGTTGTTGCAGGGTTTGAAAGGTGGAAATACTCAAATGTTACGAAGGTATCTCTTTCTCTTCGTTAAGATTTGCTTAATTTTTTTATCCAACGTCATGGTTTACCTAATTCTGTTATACTATCATTTTGCCGTCAGGTCTGCAGTGCTTTTAGGGAGTTTGTTTTCTATGAACTTAGTGCAGTTGATGGTGCTATTACAATAACTTTTCTCATGGTATGTCTACTCTTTGTGCATTGTCAAGAACAATTTGATGTTGGATGCTGACACTTCTGCTCGTAATGTCAAGTAGTTGATTGACTGCGATTATAGTACATTACTCTCAAGTTTTTTGGTCAGGCATCAACATCATGAGTTGATGTGCCAACGCCTAGTATAATACTTAGTAACTTAAGACTCAATGGGATTGTATTTGCAGCTAAGGTAATTTGATGATGTTTTAAGAAAAATGGTTGTTTGGCATTTTAGTAACATCTCTAGTAGCAGCTATTCTATTATGTAACATTTCTAATATCATAATTCTTCTGAGTGTAATTGCAACTTTTTGTGCAAAATAGATATTTATGCTTTAGAATTAGAAATAAAACATGATTTTAAATTTATCTAATTACTATATACATGAAATGTTTCCTTACAGGATTCCTTAAGATTCTGCATTTTCATCAAGATTTTGCTTTTTTTACATGGTTAGCTTTGGAGAGAGTTTCCTCTAGTATGTGCGCAGAGTATTTCTGAACTTCCATTTCTGCAGGTGGCTAACCTTGTTGGCTATGTTTTATTGGACCATCAAGCATGAATTGGTTGCTTTCTCGATTCCTCCAAAAAGAAGGTTCATGCTCTTACGTGTGTCCCTTGCTCGGTGAAACACATCTACGGGAGATTAATGTGCTATTATTGCCGTTGTTATTATTATTTTTAGGCCTACCTACTCTTGGAGGAATGTTTCTTACATTTTATGTTGGGATAAATGTATTAAGGTAAAGAAAGATAAGTTACATGTATTTGAAGTTGCTTGTAAGGTTTATAAATTAACTTGAGTGGATGATTAATTTTGCAGCTTATGTTCCGTAGCCGTGATGCCAAGCAAAGGAACGACTAAAGTTAGAGGCGACAAAGTTGTATTTCTTCTGGTGCAGAAATGTTGGCTGGGCATAGCATTTGAGAACAAAAACTATGAAAAATGGGTTGGGCATGTCTCAGAGCCACTTGAAGATGTTTTCCCAATTTCCATCTCTTCTTTATTTATTATTGTCGTGACATCATGTTTAACTTTTCTATTAGTTGAGTGAGTCAAATTCTAGGTTTGTGGGTTGTTATTTTGGATAAAAAATTTGTGCGGAATACATTTATTTCTTAGATTTGTTGATTTCAAACTTGTGTTGTATGTTTATGCGGTAGCAGCTTTTTATATAAACATCGGGAGAAAATATCAATGGCATTTTAAAAAAATCCCACAGAACTATTGCCGGCGTTTTGCAAAACGTCGGGAATGTCTCGCCGGGGCCGAAATTCCAAATTCACCGGAAAACCTTTTCCGGCGTTTTATGAAACGCTGGAAATATCAACAAAACGCCAGAAATAAGTCGATATTATTCCCATCGTTTCTAAACGTTGGGAACTTTTCCCATCACCGTTTTCGCCGACGTTTATTGCAAACGCCGGAAAAAACGCCGGGAAAGCCTTTACCAGCATTTTTGAGACTATTCCCGGGATTTTTAGAACGCCGGGAATACTACGATTTCTTGTAGTGGAGTCTGATCATGGCTCGCTCCCGTTTCTCTTCGGCAAAATCGAGCTCTACTGCCAATGCTTGATCATTGCCACCTTGTTCCATCACTTCGGTTCGGAGAGTCGGGATGCCAACTTCAAGAGGAATGACAGCCTCTGTGCCATAAGCAAGTGAATATGGAGTTACACCCGTAGATCGGCGAGGAGTGGTCCTGTATGCCCATAAGACGAGTGGCAATTCTTCCACCCACTTATCCTTGGCTTTCTCTAGCCGTTTTTTGATTCCTCCCAATATCGTCTTGTTTGAAGCTTCTGCCTGCCCATTGCATTGGGGATATGCCACTGAGGCGTAATAGTTTTTGATCTGGTATTGCGAGCAAAAAGCCTTGAACTTGTCCTGGAACTGGGTCCCGTTGTCCGAGACGATGGCGTATGGGATGCCGAATCTGGTAATAATGTTCTGTCATACGAATCGCTCGACATTCTTCTCAGTGATCTTAGCCAGTGGTTCGGCTTCTATCCACTTGGTAAAATAATCTGTGGCAACCAACAGATACTTCCTCTCCCCAGTCGCTTTGGAAAGCGGGCCGACGATATCCATACCCCATTGGGCAAAGGGCCATGGACTGGTGAGTGGTGCCAGATCGGCAGCAGGTTGATGTGTGATCGGGGCGAACTTCTGGCACTTTTCGCAGATCTGGACATACTTCTTTGCGTCCTCTTGCATATATGGCCACCAATATCCCTGAGATATGGCGCGATGGGCTATGGACCTGCCCCCAACGTGACTCCCACATACCCCCTCATGAATTTCGTACAAGAATTTCTGAACCAAAGTAGGGTGTACGCATTTCAAATAGGGACCGGTGTAGGACTTACGATAGAGTTCTTGGTTTGGTGATAGCCAGAAACGTGTTGCCTTGATCCGTAGTTTGTGAGCTTCTTTTTTGTTCTCGGGGACAGTTCCCCCAGCGAGGTAGGAGATAATGGGATCCATCCAGCTTGGGCCGAGATCGATTTCTAAAGCCTTCTCAGCAATTGGGATGTCGATGCTCGGGTACTCCAGGGAATCCACGTATATGGTTCTGAACTTGTCTCTGGGTATTGCCGAAGCCAAACATGCTAAGGCATCTGCGTGGTCGTTCTGTCTTGAGCTGATATGAGTCATCATTGTTTTTTCTTGAACTTTGATAAGTCTGCTCTGGCCCTTTCTGCATAGGCGGTCATCCTCTCATCTCGGGTGGCATACTCTCCACTGAGCTGGTTGAGAACCAATTGTGAATCGCAGAAGACTTCCACATATTCTGCCCCCAGATTATGTGCGCATTTGAGTCCGAGTATCAATGCCTCATATTCGGCGACATTGTTGGAGGCGCTGAAATTCAATTGGAAGGATTGCTCAAAATAGCACCCATTTAGCTCTTCTATCACGATGCCGACTCCAGATCCTCTTGAACAGGATGATCCGTCAACGTACAACCTCCAGTACGGTGTCTGGTCGGGAACTATTTCCCCCTGTTCGGGCATATCCCTTTCTGAGATTGAAGCGATGTTTTCCACAGGTTCGTGGGAGAATTCTGCGATAAAATCTGCCAGGACCTGTCCCTTCACTGCCGTCCTTGGGAGGAATCTAATGTCGTATTCCCCGAGCTCTACAGACCAAGTTGCCACCCTTCCCGACAGCTCTGCTCTTCTCAAGACAGTACTGATGGGATGTTTGGTCGGTACTTCTATTGTATGGGCCAGGAAATAATGCTGTAATTTCCTAGAGGCCACCACAAGGGACAGGATCAACTTCTCCAAAGGGAGATATCTTGTCTCCGAATCCAGGAGCGTTTTACTGACATAGTAGACCGGTGTCTGCTCTCCATCTTTGTTCTTCAACAAGACCACGCTGACTGCATGCTCGGATACGGCCAGATAAAGTGTCAGCACATCTCCTTTCTCGGGAGTCATGATCAGAGGGGGGTTTGCCAAGTAATTATTCATATCTTGGAAAGCTTTTTCACATTCTTCCCCCCAGGTATACTTGGACTGTTTTCTCAATAGTTGAAAGAATGGCCGACATCGATCAGATGATCGGTTGATGAACCTATTGAGGGCTGCCACCATTCCGGTTAACCTCTGCACTTCCTTCACAGTTCGGGGACTCTGTAAATTTTGTAGGGCGACGATCTGATCGGGATTAGCTTCTATTCCCCTGCGTGTAACCAGATGCCCCAAGAATTTTCCTGAGCTGACCCCGAAAGCGCATTTCGATGCGTTGAGCTTGAGTTTGTATTTTCTTAATACCAGGAAAGTTTTGTCGAGATCATCTATGTGGGATTCGGCCTCTTCAGATTTGACGACCATATCGTCGATGTACACCTCCATGCTCTTCCCGAGCAGCTCCTTGAACATGTGGGTCGCCAACCGCTGATATGTTGCCCCTGCATTTCTCAAACCGAAGGGCATCACTTTGTAACAGAAGAGTCCACGTGGAGTAATGAAGGACATCTTCTCTTGATCCGGCACGTGCATGGCTATCTGATGATATCCCCGATATGCATCTAAAAAACTCATGCGCCGATACCCAGTTGTGGCATCCACCAGCTGATCTATCTTAGGCAGTGGAAAGCTATCTTTGGGACAAGCCTTGTTGAGACTAGTGAAGTCCACGCAAACCCTCCACTTGCCATTCTTCTTCTTGACCACCACGGTGTTGGACAACCACTCGGGGTAATGCACCTCTCTGATGGCATCGGCCTCCAGCAGCCGATCTATCTCTTCTATTACAGCATCCACATGCTGGACTGCCGGTCTTCTTCTTTTCTGCATTACTGATTTGTGGGCAGGATCCACATTCAAGTGATGGCATATAATATCCGGGCTCACCCCAGGCATCTCCTGTGGTGTCCAAGCGAATACGTCTATGTGCTCTTTAAGAAACTTGATCAGGTCCTTCTCGTCCTGCTCTGATAGCTCAGCCCCGATCAAAAAATACCGCTCTGGATTCGTCTCGTGAGCTGGTATTTGTTTGAGTTCTTCTACAACTCGATCGACTGGGTTACGCCCGATATCCTCTATCGTTGGCCGATCTGGTACCTCTATGGATTTTACGTGTTCGGCCTTTGGTTTATGTTTGATGGAGGTGACGTAGCAGCTTCTCGCTGTTGTCTGATCGCCCGAACACATTCAATCCCCTTTTTCCCTGGGAACTTCAGCATTTGGTGATAGGTAGAAGGGATTGCCCCCAGCCTGTGGAGCCAAGTTCTCCCCATTATGGCATTGTATGCCGATGGTACGTCTACGACCAGAAAATCCACATCCAAAGTCACTCTCCCCGCTCGTACAGGGATAGTAATGGATCCCAAAGGCTAGACTGCTTCGGCACTGAACCCGATGAGTGGTATATCGGCCTTCTGTAAATCTGCCTTATCCAGCTTGAGCTTCTTGAAAGCATCATAATACAGGATCTCTGTTGAGCTGCCCTGGTCAACTAGGATTCTCTCCGTGTTAAAGGTGCCGAGGAGCAGCGTGATCACCAATGCATCGTTATGGGGGTATGCTACCCCCTCCAAATCCTTTTCTGAAAAGGATATGACTGCTTCCACCTATGTCTCGGGCTCTTTCCTCTTTTGCCTGAGATGTTGTACATGATGTTCGTGCCCTTCTCGGCGGCGCTGAAGCCGTACTTCCTTTTTATCTGGAACCGGGGTTGCCGCGTGTATGACATGCACGGTCCCGGTTATCATCGCCTCTTCCTCGGAGGATTCGGCCTCCATCGGCTCTGGCTGAACCGCTTGTTGCCTCTGTTCGGCCACAAAACGTCGAAGGTGCCCGGCTTCAACTAATTCCTCTAAGAATCGTTTAAGCGCCTTGCACCTTTCTGTCATATGGCCATTGTTGCGGTGATAGCTACACCAGTCTTTGCTCGGATCACGCTTCACCGGTTCTCCCGACCCGGCAGGCCATTTCCAGAATGGCTCATTCTTCAATGGATGGATCAGCTTGAAGATTGGCGTTTTGAAAACCATGCGTAGCGCCCTATACGCCTGAGGTCCAGGTGGTTTTCGCTCCCTCGTTACTTGTGACACCGCGGCCACCTCAGTTCTGGACCTCTTGGCCTCAGGCACTATTACCGCACCCCTGTGTGCATTAACGACTGGCCGATTTTTGTCTCGGCGGATCTCGTCTTCAAACTTGGCGTATTTCTCGACCCTGCTCATAAGGTCGGCAATAGTACTCGGGGGATCAATGGTGAGAGACTCTCTCAGCCGATCTCGGTATGATAAACCCAGCCTGAAAGATTCTACAGCATAGGCTTCTGTGCAATCCCCGATCTCATTATAAGTTGCCAAGTACTTGCTGGCGTACTGTCTGAGATCCTCTTCTGGTCCTTTTCTCAAGGCCAAAAGCGTATTCACATACTTCTTTTGTGCTCGGTTAGCCACAAATCTCTTGAGGAACTGATCGGCCAGTTGCCTCCAGCCTGTAATTGATCTCGGCGGTAGAGCCTGAAACCAATTTAGGGCTATCTCTCCCAGGCTCAGGGAAAACACCTTGCAGTAAAGGCTGTCATGGCCCACATATATCATCATGGAGTTCACGAATCCTTTGATGTGAGTCATCAGATCCGTTCGTCCATTATAGATCGTAAACTTCGGAGGGACAAACTTTCTGGGTAAGTCCTCCGTCTCAATCTGAACTGACAGCGGTGACACTGCCAGCTGTTGTAGCTCCTTGTGGTTCTCGTCGTCCTCCGGGCGGTTGAGTCCCAACTGTTGATTCAACCATGCCCTCATATCGGTTACCGGAGCCACCGGCGGCAAAGGCCGATATGGGAGCCTTGGCTGGACGTCTGGGGCTGATTCTGCCCGCTGATTCAGCCATTCCCTCATGTCGGGAATCGGCTATGCCTGAGGTGGTCCGCCCAGATTCGACGATGCCCCCATCTGCCTTTCTCCTCCTCGGGGCCTTTTGCTAGGTTCGTGTCAGCTATCTTGCCGAGACGGCCCAGTCTCGGAGCGCTCGTCATGTCTAGACACTGATTGGCGGACTGGATCTTTGTGCTTGTGGAGAGTTCAGTTTTTCCTCTCCATGCGTCGTATGTAACGCCTCATATCTTCTATTTCTTGATCCCTCTTTCGGATCTGATTAGCATTATTGTATTCTTCGTATTGGCGAGACCCTTCATGAGTTCGGGATTCTCTCCCTCCCTCATTCCGGGATTGAGTTAGGGATCTGTCCATGTTTCTTGACCGTTCCGCTTCTTGCGGACGATCTGGTCGTTGCTCCAGAGGCAATGGTGTGGGTAGCGCAAGAGCTCCCGATGTGTTGGCAGATAACGGAACGGTAGGAGGCATCGCCTGTTCTCCAGGCTGTTCTCCTACCATCTTTGAGGGAGGAACCCTAGGAATCTTTCTCCTAGGACCCCTGGATTTGTGCGGAATTGGAGGGGGGGATCTTGATCTTTCTCTGCTATCACGTTCCCTCCCCTGATCTTTTCTGGATGTTTCAGCCATGAATCTTTAGCCTTCCCACAGATGGCGCCAATTGTAAAGGGGTTGATTTAGGTAATCAGGACGGAAAGCTAAGAGTTCACTATCCAGCCGAAACAATATTCTTCTCAATATGTGGACCTGTGATCTGCAAAAGAATAATCCGTCAAAGAGCCCTCTGCCGCTGTGGCAGGAAGACACTCCGATGATTAAGTCAGGCAAAATCTCACAGGGAAATGATAACGCAAGCTAATATTCTCTATCAGCAGGCGAAAACTCTAGGTTATTAGGCGTACCTCTTTTTCTTCATCTGGAGCTGTATTTATAGATTTCACCCTTTGCCCTAATTCTCTTAGGGCTTTCTTGGGCCCCAATTCTGTTAGGGCTCTTTTGGAGCGGAGTATCTTCTGATTGGGTGGATTTCACGTCCATAACCGATTGATTCCGTCATATTCTTTTCGGAAAAACGATTACTGGTTGCCTTTCTCGGGCTGCCCGTAATCCGAACCGACCTTGTCAGTTCGGCAAGTCATGGATCCGCCTTTCTCAGGTCGGCATTGCTCAATGCATGGTTCTGTTACCCAGATTTGCGTATGGTCGGCACTCCTCGTGTCGGCCATTATGTCACGTGATCGGCACGTGCCTCTGGATGTGTTATTCGGTCTCGGCCGAACTTCAAACTTACTCGGGGGGTCTAAATGTATTTTCTCAGTTACATTTTACCCTCGTCAGATTCCATGAATAACTCATGCGTAAAAAGTATGATCATGCGATATATGATATGCCAAGTGCGAGACTTAAAGAGTCTCTATCTCGTGGGTCTGATTCGACCAGTGTCGTTTTTTTTGCTCGATTGGGGGGCCTCATGAGTCGTCCCTAATCGGAAATTTGTACTTTGCATGACTCGGGGCCTCATGGGTATGGTTCGATCAATATTGCTTTTCTTGCTCGGTTTGGGGGGCCTCATGGGTCGTCCTTGACCAGCAATTTGCACTTTGCTCAGCTCGGCATCCTCTTGGGTTTGATCGACTGATGTTGCTTTTCTTACTCAGTTGGGAGGCCTCATGGGTTGTCACTGACCGACAATTTACACTTTGCATGGTTCGGAGACCTTGTGTCTGACCGGTGTCGCTTTTCTTACTCGGTTGGGGGGCCTCATGGGTCGTCCCTAACCAACAATTTGTACTTTGTATGGCTCGAAAATCTCGTGGGTTCCGGTCGATGTCGATAGGGCCACTCATGCCTCTCTCTTTTCTGAGCTGCGACAATGATTTGCACAAAAAAATTACGAAGGAGAGTAGTATTTTTATTCATAATTTGAAAGGAAAAAAAGTACAATTTATTTAAGAAAAAAACAACTTGTAGATACACCCTCTCTTTTTGCTTCAGCCTTTTAGAGTGTGCACATAGCAATCCCTAGCGTCCCTGGTCCCTCTTTTGCTCTCCATTCCCATGTTTGGTCTAGAACTTCATTATGAGGTGGTAGGTGGTGTAAACAGCTTTTAGGCTGTTGAGTGCGGTCTGCTCAAGGATTGTGTTATAGGCTAAAGGGCAATCAACTATCAAAAATGTCACCATCTTGGTGATCTGCTTGGGAGCTGTCCTTAGTGTGATCAACAGATTTATTACTCCCAGGGGTTGGACCCATTCTCTTGAAAAATTAACAAGTGAGGAGTGAATTGGTTGAAGTTTGCTATCCTTGATCTCCATCTTTTGGAAGGCTACCCCAGAGAGAATGTTGATTGAACTATCGTTATTGACCAGCACTATATTGGTGATAACCAGTGGGTCGTCATGGGGTTGCTGGACTCTCTTGGTGTCGTCCTCGGAGAAGATGATTGGTTCTTCTATTTTCCTTTCCTTCGTGCCGACCTACCATGAGCACCTCCATTCCCCCCTCTGCCCTTAGTTTCTTGGTGTGGGCCTTGCGAGCAGAGCTTGACTTCCCTCCAACAAATCCTTTAGAAATCATTCTAATTTCGCCAATGGGCTGGATTGGCTCCAACTCCTTGCGCTCATCCGGTTTTCCTAGGGCCCTTGGCATTGCCCTTCCCTGTTTTGCCGCTTGGCCATAAATCAATTCAGTTTTCTCTTTGAACCAATTCTTTAATCTGGCACTTCAGGTTGAAGCACTCCGATGGGCATTCGATGTGTCATGCCCATGATCTCGGTGGAACCGTCAATATTTTCTAGGGTCACGGGTTGCGAGGTCAGTTTTAAGCTTCTTGGGCCATTTCACTTCTGGCTCATTTGCTATGTGGTGCAAGACCTGCTCTAGTGGGGCCATCAAACAGGTGAACCTCTCAAACCTTTCTTGGGCTCGTTTCATTTCTCCATGTATTCCCGAGGGGCCTTAGGGTTGCTTCTTTCAGACAAGTCGCCTCACTTCCTTTGGTTTTGGTTGTCTCTTAATGACCTTTTCTTGTCTTTTCTTGGGCACGCCCATGGCGCCTTGGCATTCATATGCTATTGTGCTCG
The DNA here is from genome assembly GCA_019985065.2 of Arctostaphylos glauca. Classification (NCBI taxonomy): domain Eukaryota; kingdom Viridiplantae; phylum Streptophyta; class Magnoliopsida; order Ericales; family Ericaceae; genus Arctostaphylos; species Arctostaphylos glauca. The sequence goes on along the minus strand of JAHSPW020000005.1, from coordinate 20,837,688 downwards.
GGTCATCAGCTCGGCCATATTCATTGGGGATCTCTCCGATAAGTGGTAGAAGAATTGTGTGGGCTGGAGGCCACCGGTGAAAGTGATCAATGTGATCTTGTCATCGATCTCATCAACATGGAGAGCTTCATTGTTGAAGCACTTCAAATAATTTCATATCCAGTCCTCTCGGCGTTGCTTGATGTTCAAAAGGTAGGTTGCCAATCGGTAAGGCCGTTGTCCACTGTAGAAGTGGTTGACGAATTGATGGTTCAACTGTTCAAATGACTCGATTGAGCTAGTCTCTAGCTTGCCAAACCAGGCTCGCATTGTGTCACACTCCAAACCCGAAAGTATAATGGAATCAGCCAAGAATGTGACGTTGCAAGACCTCTATTTCCAAATTAACCAAGAAACTAAAAAGACGAACTTTAAAACAAACCTCTTGTATTAAAAAAAAAACATTAAATGAACAATATGACACAAGATAACAACACCACATGTAATGTCAGTATCACACACGAGAATAACCTCTCATACTAGGTCACATCCATAATAGGTGTCCACAACATAGTACAACAACTTGCTAAAGATAAGATACTAAAAACTATACTCTATGGTACAATCAACTTCTCTCACAAAACAAAGCAAAAGACACACCAGCGACGATAGTTGTACAGTGGACCGCCCTCTATTCTCAAATACCTAAAAGAGTATCGCATATATGTGTGAGCTAACCACATGCTCAATGAGTACAACTGAATCATATAAATAAGAACAAGTAAAATGGTTATGGATGAAGCTAAGTTAAAACAACTCTTTCAGCAAAAAGAATATTCATCTAGACCATCACGAGATCCAACAACTCATCCCATATATAGCCACGAGTCGTTTACCTTCGACCAAAGTTAAGACAGTACTGTTACCCTGATAAATCAACTCAATTAAGTATATTGGTGATGTCAGGGGCCATTTTAATCCCAATGGGCCACATATCTCATATGTGAGAAATATACGATAAGCCCAGAATCGGGACAAACACTCTCACATTAGCCTAGGAGTAGGACAAGCATGACTATCGTAGCATGAATCTCAAAACACATTTCACAAATAATCTCGATCTATAATATCTCAACCATTCAAATCACAGTTCATAAAAAGAGAACGCATTTGGTAATTGTAAGCAAAATATTTTAATTCTAATTTATATAATTCTTGTACTTACCTTTAAAAAAAGGGATTAACTAGAATCACAATTTGACTTCTAGATAGAGCTAAAGTAGGCGCTGACCTCTCTTAACGTAATACGATTCACACAATGATGCAAACGAGTAATTGAAACTTCAATGCATATAAATGCATGTTAAAGATTAAATTTTGATTTACAAATCCGTTTCTTTCTATGGCCCCAATTACCCAATTAATGAATAATCTTCAACCAAAAATCTCATTATATAAATCGAGACTTAATACTTAGATATATTCTAAGAATATGGAAGCTGTATCCAATTATTGCCTTATACCATCTTTTCTATATATCACAAAATTTCAAAACGTAACTAATTAGTCCAACGTCAAGCCCACAAATATAACAGTAGGTTTATGAGTTTCAATTCTAAGTTACAAAATCAATATGAAGGAAGCTAGTCAACATATTTTAACTATCAAATACTTTATCCAAGAAGTAACATAGTTTAAGTAAAAATAAACAATAACTCGAAGAACTAAATTATTTATTTAATAAATTTTTAATTCCTTAATCTCCCCTAACTAGAAAATAAGTATTTTGATTCATACCTTCTCAAGGCATTAGAAAAACAAGAGTGCTACATACACATCATTTTAACACATCACTTTTACACATCACTTAAAACTACGTCGTTTTATGTTAAGAAAGATCCAAATATGTTTTCAGCGATATGGGTCAAAAATAAATATGGTTTTTTTCAACACAAAACTACATAGTTTTGAGTGATATGTGAAAGCGATGTGCAAAAGTGGTGTGCCTTTAGCATTTTTGTTAGAAAAAAAAAAGAAAAGAAGAAGACCTTATGGAATCAGGTCTTACCAAAATCAACCAACCAAATTAACAGTTTCAACACAAATAAATGATTAACTGGTAATTAAATTTAATATGAAAAACACGTACACTTTAAGGAATAAGAAGAAGTAATTAATTACCTACAAAATCGAGTTGTGGAGTTTACTTTCCTCCTTTCTCTTTTTCTTCTTTGAGTTCGATCATTTCTCTCGGTTTGCTTGTCCTATTCCCGTTTCCTTCCTTTTTCTCTTTTATGTATTTTTCCTTCTAATGCTAAAAGACTTACTACTCTATACCACAAAGCCCAAAGCCAAATGAAGCCGAAAGAGAATGAGTCTTAGCGGCACTTTTTATTGTTTACTATTATTATACTTCAAACATATCCCTTTTTTTGCAAAAACAAATATATACACATAGATGCTTATCTGCACCTCAGACAACAGATAGTCTCACTACTTAACATGTGGCAAAACATGCATAATTTTATTATATCACACTTCTCCCTTTAATTTATGAAATTTTACTTTAACCTATATGTATATATTTTTTAAGTTTACATATTTTTTAAATAAACTATACTCGAACTCCAACTTAAAGTTATATTAATAATTTTTCTTACTCGACAATTAATAATGACAATGCCTGAAAGATGTATAACATGTATGGTTAGGGTCTCACACACTAGGCCCTTTAGAGTGTTGGGAAAGGTCCAACATATTATTTCGTCGGGTACCACATGCAAGACCATTAAGGCCTTGTATTTTTCCAAATGGTCTAGGGGTCCCTTGAGTCGTTGAACTGCTCCATTTGCGACGTTCTAAACTCAGAGGGCAGTGGTCGAGCCATCACCGCCTCAATGAATGACAGTGTCGATTATGGGACTTACCCCTGCCCTGGCTAGGCCTATGTCCTCCCTCTGCTTGAGGACATCCTCCAGTCTCTCCTGAAGCTCTCTAATTTCTGCCCTTTGTGCAGGGGGTTCTCCTGTCGGGGCTCCCCCACTCGAGGCCGGGAGGTCTGCCCTTCCATCCATGGTGATTGTTAATCTCTTTTTTCAGAGACCCTTCGCATGCCCCTACTGCTTTAGGCTCTCTGCCAGGTATGCTCGTCGGGTTGATCAACTGTGGTGTTCTGACCCGAAGCTATTGCACTAGGGGCTGGTTTTGTTCTATTAGGGCGGCAACTATTTGGGTAATGTTCTGCACTTGGGCTTTTAGGGGGCTTGCCTCATGTGGGGAAAGAACCCCTTTGCCACCACCGCATGAAGCATTTCCTCCTTGGCTATCACTGACAGACGATCTATTGTTCACCATTGTATCCGATTGGTCAGTTGAATTTATATTAATAAAAACTGTCCTTTCCACAGAAGACGCCAAACTAATGATGCCGTAAAATGACGAACCTTCTAACCTACCGAGCAACTCCTGCACACAAGTCCAATGATCGACGGGTGGTTGGCTGGTCATGAACCCTCCGACGATTAAGTTAGAATTGTGATAATTGATCAAGATAAAAAAAACTCTCAATGAATTCAGAGAATAATAAGTGCATACCTTTTCCATTCCCCTTCGTGCTTATTAATACTTGAGCGAGGGAGTGAGGGTTGAGAATGATTCTTGGCCGTGATTTCAGCAATCACGTGATCCGAGTTGATTCCTCTCGCGTCATCTGGGAAATGTCAGAGGTTCTAGGGTAGGACCATGTGAATTTTCCAGAGGAGTATTCTGCAGAGCATCCGTAGTTTTTGGACCGAGCAACCCTATTAGCCGAGCGGGTAATGGATTAACTGATCGTCTTGTGGCCTAATCGATTGGCTGACTGCTCTGATCGGTCTTTATGAAGTCCATTTGTAGATTCTTCATCTATAAATAGAAGTGATGATTCATCATGAACAATTCTAGAGGTATCACTAGTGATTGAGTACACTTAAATTTGTTAGCACCATATCAACTCTTGATTAAAAGATCGTATTATCTTGATAGAACTTAGTTTTCCAAGCTTCCCTTGTCAACTGATACAACTAGTAGAGTTGTGTAGGGTTAGGGTTTACAGATTTAGAAATTAGATAGTGAAGAATTCTGATTTCGTTTATTTCTCTTGCAGATACAGAAGAACATAGCTAAGGGAGCTCTCGTCGCCAACAAAAGGAACTCTCGTCCTAGTGCTGCTTCTACTGAATCTCACTGTAAGTTCCTCCTTCCCTTTCCCCCTTATTTATACGAATTCTGTTCTTTAGGTAACAAACTTTCCCGCTTAGCAAACCACTAACTGATTGCCTAACTGACTAACAACTGCGGTGTGGCTAACAACTAACAGAATAGGGAAAACAACAAAATTAACAGAAAGTTATAACAGAATTTAGGCAGTGTTTATCATCCCCTTCCCCTTCTGAAAAGCCTTGACCTCAAGGCTGATGAAAAAAATTAGGAAACTTGGTCTGCATCTGGGAATAAAGCTCCCATGTTGCATCTTCAGGAAAACAACCCTCCCACTGGACGAGCAGCTGAGTGGCAGGTCTGCCCTTGTGCTTGATCAAACGGCGGTCTAGGATGGCCTTAGGTAGAGGTTCCAGAATACAAGCGTCAATGACTGTAGGAAGAAAGGTTTGGGGGGAAACAGTTGCCCCCAATTTCCTTTTGAGTAATGAGACGTGGAACACAGTGTGGACCTTGGAACTAGGTGGAAAAGCCAGTTTGTATGCCACTGGGCCGATTTTGGCCACCACTTGATAGGGGCCATAGAACCTTGGTGCTAACTTCTCGTTAGTCCGAAAATGAAGCGTGGCTTGCCTATATGGTTGAAGCTTTAAGTAGACCCAATCATTAACTTGAAAAACCCGTTCTGACCTATGTTTATTCGCGAGTTGTTTCATGTGACTCTGGGCTTGAAGCAAATGGTCTTTGAGCAAACTCAGAGTAGATTCTCTGGTGGACCCCCACTGGTCAATGGCTGCCACTTGGCTTGAGCCTGGAACATACGAAATGAGAGTTGGAGGGCCCTGACCATATATCAACTGATAAGGGGTAGTCTTAGTAGCTGAATGATAAGTGGTGTTATACCACCATTCAGCTAATGGTAGCCATTGCACCCAGGACTTAGGCCTATCAGCTGTAACACACCTCAAATAGGCTTTCAAACAACGATTAACCACTTCAGTTTGACCATCTGTCTGGGGATGGTAGGCAGTGCTCATGCTCAGGGTAGTGCCTTGTAGCCTAAAGAGTTCGGTCCAAAATGTGCTGGTAAAGACCACATCCCTATCAGAAACTATGGTAGAGGGCATACCATGCAATCGGAAGATATTATCCAGAAAAATCTGAGCCACATCTAAGGCAGTGTAGGGGTGATGTAGAGCCATGAAATGCGCATATTTGGATAACCTATCCACGACCACAAAAATGACTGTCTTACCTCTGGAATTAGGAAGCCCCTCCACAAAATCCATGGATATATCTGTCCAGAACCGTTCAGGGACTGGAAGAGGTTGCAACAGCCCTGGTATGGCCACAGTCTCAGACTTGTTACGCTGACAAGTGTCACAAGAGTCTACATACCTGGAGATATAAGCTTTCATGCCTTTCCAATAGAAGGATCTCTTGACCCGTTGATAAGTGCGCTCCACCCCTGAATGGCCCCCAATTGGACTACTATGCAGTTCTTGCAAAATTAAACCTCTGAGGGTCGCATCAACTCCTACTACCAACTTCTGTTTGTAAGTTAAAAGGCCATGATGCCATAGGTAGTGTTCATGAGAAGTAGAGTCTAAGGTTAAGTCATTGATGAGGGTCTGTAATTCTGGATCAGTATGCCAAGATTGCTTAACCAAGTCCAGCCAAACTGGTTTTATGCTTGTCAAAGCATTGAGTTGTGTTGCTTCCTCTCCTTCTTGTCTAGAAAGGGCATCAGCTACCTTATTCTCATGACCGGCCTTGTAGATGATGTCATAATCATAACCCAGGAGCTTAGCGAGCCATTTCTGCTGTCACGACCCATCCCGTGAAGGTTAAGGCACGTGACCGGCCACGAGTGAAACTCGTAAGGCCCTTTAAAAATATACCAGTTTAGGGATTTTCTATCAACGTAACTGATATCAGAGTGCGAAAAATAAAATTAACTCCAGAGTTCAGTGCATAAAATAAGGTGCAACAATATAACCTTTATGGCTTACAAACCATGACTACGGTCCAAATTCCCGACCGGTCAACCAAATACATTACAATCAAGATCGAATTACATTAAAACATGCTAAGTTTAGAGATTACAAAAGAGACTTCAATTCCAATACACTTGCAGAATTCAAGTATAGTCAGCATCGTTAATTAAGACCTGTTGCATCAACAACTTCATTAGCACTAAGCTAGTGTGAGTCTAGATATGACAAGTCTACTAATTTTCTGTATTAAGATAACCCGTATTCTTGAAATTCATTAGAATTAAATGCCAACATTATACGATATATGAATCCAGCTTTTAGGCTTGCGCTGTAACCATGTATGGTAACATTATACGATCTACGGCCCACCAGTAAATTAGGGAGCGACCCCAAATATAAGCCGGCGTGATATCACCCGTTGGATTACCTGGCTAATAATCCCCACCCTTATTACTTCACCTCATCGCTAGAATCTTCATCTGCCCCCTAGCGGCCGGGGCGCTGTATTGATCTCATGTCATAATATTTTCATGTTTACATGATGTCATGATTATTTTTAATGTCTTAACATATCATGCTCAGTCTACTATCAATTCAGTGGCATAGATGTACATGCATCAAAGTGAGGGATTCATTCATTTTTATTGCAGAATGTAAGTAAGCAAGTCATATATAAGACTCACCTGAAATTAGTCCGTAATTCTTTTATATTAACTCCGCCCGACGATCTCCGATTCCCGAATCTATCATGATAAGTAAAAAGTACTTATTGCCAACAACTCTTAAAAGAATATACTAACTTAGTGACTCAAGTCGCGTAACCGCTCGAACTCCTCGATTCGTAAGGGTACAAAAATGTAATTCGGGTTCTAGGACAAAGTGGTCATTTTACCCAACTAACACGTGGCACCGAGAGCCTTCTTGTGATTCGTATAAATATTATTACTTAATCCTTAGTCTCGTTTGCATATTCTAGGGCTCGGATGACTCACGTTCGATCGGTTTAATCGCCGGTTACTTAGACCGTAAAAGGGTATTTTCGTAATCTTGCTATCGGCCGTCCAAAAATATAACCGAGGCCGGACCCACATTATTTTCAGTCATTATTCACATTCAAAGCCTAATTCCATGGTCGGTCCGTTCGTGTGGTGATTTTAGTGTCGGTATGCCAAAAGTAAGTAAGAGTGGCGTTTTGGTAATTATACTCTCCGGTCTCCGAAACCCGGGACCGAGTCTTGTCCCGTACATTATTCAACCCCAATTTTATCATGGTAAGGTCAATTTCGTGATTCGGCTAACGGGTGTGGCGATTTAAGTGGGTGCGTGAGTGGGATTTCTAGAGAGAGAAAATCCCAGAAATGGGCTGTTTTTCGGGCTGACTTTCGGGTCGTTTTCTGTGAGCTACGTAGGTCTCGAAGACGATCCAATCCATCTAGGTCCAAGATTTAATATTTTTCTACAATTTCGTGTTTTACGAAACTGATTTTGACCATCCGAACATCAAGATTCAAGGGCCCGAAGTTGACAAAAAAATCTGGGTAAATCTGGGAAATCTGGGAAAGTCAGTGTAATCAAGGTCGCTGGTCATCTTCGTAGCACGATTTTAACACGTTCAAGATGTCATAGAGTAAATCCATTCCGTCTATATTCAAGATAAAGTATTTGTCTCAAACTTTCATCTTTTGAAAAACGTAATTTGAGCAATGGAACACCAAGATCTAAGTCTCCGAAGTTGAACAAAAATCAGCGAAGAATCTGGGAAAAATCAGTTTTCCGAGTGACTTTCGTAGCGCGATTTCTATGGGTTCTAATGGTCCAAAAGTTGATCCAATCTATCTATTTCGAAGACTAAGTATCCTATTACGAGTTCTAACAATGAAATCTAGATTAAACAATATAAAACATCACGATCTAAAGCCTTGAACATAAGAAAAAGTATGCGTTATACCTCTTTCCTTGCCGGAAAGCTTGGTGGCCAAAAACAGTGACTCGGCTGCGAATATGGCGATCTAGACGGAACCCCGGCGTGTCTTAGTATAGTTGGTGACGTGGATGTGGTGGTTGTATAGTGGTAGAAGGTGGTGATAGAAGAAATGAAGAGGAAAATAAGGTGGAGAAGAAGGAGGGGAAGAAGGAGTGGAGAAGTGAAGTGAGATTTAGAGAGTGAGAGAGATGGAAGATTTCTGCCGTGAGTGAGAGAGAGAGAGAGAGAGGGGTCCCCATGCAAAACATATATATGCATATATAGGCATTAATTGGAGTAAAATAAATAAATTAATAAATATAGATTAGGCTAGGTTAATTAATAAATTAGGGAACATACCCCTTAATTTAAGGAAAAAGGGGATTTGATTTGACCATGATGGATTTATATCGGTCAAGGGCTTGGTCGCGCGCGCGAGTGCAAAACACTGCACGATCCCGAGAAACTGTTCCGGTACTAATTTTTCGAAAAATATGAAAATGGACCGGGTGACTTAGAAAATTACGAGGATCGTCATGGCGTGCTCGGATTCCTCATACGAGTATTCCTTGGTAGGCCGACATCTCTAAACGTCTTAAAATTTAACGTTTTAATGAGCATAGGTTCTGAAATAAGATGAAATCAATAACATAAAATAAAATCAATTAAATTATGTGATAATTGTAATTATCCGCACTATTTTTAAATTTAAATAATTAAATCGGGTCGGGGTATTACATCTGCTGCATATGAGTAGTGAGTTTTTGATCTAGCAAATACTTCAAGTTTAAGTGATCTGTGCGAATAGTAAAATGTCGTCCCAGCAGATAATGCCCCCACTTTTGAACAGCATAGACCAAAGCTAATAACTCCTTCTCATAAGCTGACAGCCCCAGGTGTTTATGAGCTAAAGCTCGACTGATGTAGGCTATGGGATGCCCTTCCTGCATTAATACAGCCCCAATTCCAACCCCCGAAGCATCACATTCGATAATAAACTCTTGGAGTAATTAGGTAAGGCCAGTACCGGAGTAGAACACATGGCCACCTTGAGTTGTTCAAAGGCCTCGTTAGCACTTGCATCCCAACTAAAATCATCTTTTTTCAATAACCTAGTAAGAGGTTGACTAATTTTGCCATAGTTCTGGACAACACGCCTATAGTAACCCGTAAGCCCCAAGAAACCACGGAGAGCCTTGATTGAGCTAGGCCTAGGCCATTTCCTCATCCCTTCTAATTTGACCGGATCAGCTAACACCCCTTGGTCTGATATAATGTGGCCCAAGTACTCAAGACTAGTTTGACCAAAGGCACACTTGGATTTCTTGACAAACAGTTGATGGGACTTAAGGATAGATAGAGTAATGGTTAAGTGTTGTAAATGGTCTGCCCAACTAGGGCTGTAGATTAAAATGTCATCGAAGAATACCAAAATGAACTTCCGTAAGTAAATGGTATTCATCAATCCTTGGAAGGTAGATGGTGCATTGGTAAGGCCGAAAGCCATTACTAAAAATTCGTAGTGACCCTCGTGTGTTCTAAAGGCTGTTTTCTCAATGTCATTTGAATGCACCCTGATCTGGTGGTAACCCGCCCGTAAATCCAGCTTAGAAAATGTTTTGGCACCATATAATTCATCAAGCAACTCATCTATCATGGGAATAGGAAATTTATCCTTAATAGTGTGCCTGTTAAGCTCTCTATAGTCCACACACATTCTCCATGTGTGATCCTTCTTCTTTACTACTGGTGAAGAAAAAGGACTGACACTTGGTCTAATAATCCCAACTTGTAGCATTTCTGTTACGAGTTTCTCAATTTCATTTTTCTGTATGTAAGGATACCTGTAAGGGCGCACATGGACTGCGTCAGTACCTTCCTTGAGTGGAATTTTATGGTCAGCTTCCCTTGTAGGAGGTAGTGTCTTTGGTTCCTAAAAAATACTAGCAAACTGATCAAGGATAAACTGAATATCCTGGTGTACTCTCTGATCGTCTAATTCCATAGTTAGGCAGCTCAGTTGAGCAATGACACCACGTTGGGTCTGTTGCAGTGTTCGGGTCATTTGTTTTGGAGTAGCATGTTCCACTTTTATGTTTGTTTCACCTTGTAAAATCACAGGTCTCCCAAGAATTTGAAACTCCATCCTTAGTTTACGAAAATCCCACAAGATTGGGCCCAAGGTAGTTAACCATTGAACCCCCAATACCATGTCACAACCCCCCTATTGGCAACAATCTGACTTCGGTGTTGAATTGCATGCCTTGCATCTCCCACGTAAAGAACTTGCACATAGCCCTGCTAAAAAGTTTAGTGCCATCTGCTACAGCTACTGGTAGACCTGTAGTTTGTTCAATTTTGTGTTTAGAGAACTTGGCTATTCATGGTTCAATGAAATTGTGGGTGCTACCGGAGTCTATTAGTATGGTAATGCTTCTCCCCTTGAGTATTCCAGTGACCCGCATAGTTCTAAAAGAGTGGCTGCCCACCAGCGCATGCATAGAGATTTGCACTTCTTCTAGCCCAGATTCTTCCATGCTTTGGGAATCTTCATCACTCCCTTCCTCCTCATCATCCCCTATAAGTAGAAACAACTGTTGTTTTTGACATCTATGACCCCTTATATACTTCTCATCACAGTTAAAACAAAGTCCCTTATCCTTCCTGGCTTCCATTTCCTTCTGAGCAAGTTTCTTAATAGGAAATTGGTGATTAGGATGAGATGTAGGTAGTGCAGAATGAGAATTAGTGAGAGGTGTACTTAGTGGTTTTGGGTCAGTTCTGACTGCAGGATTAGGGGTGATTCTTGGTAAGGCCAAATTGGATGATGAACCCCAACTGTTTGCTGGTTTACCAGCTGATCTAGCACGTCTGCTAATGGCCTCAATACTCTCTTCCTGTAATCTGGCCAGCCCTATAGCTTGAGTAATGTTGGTGGGACGAAACATATGGACTCCAGCCTTGATGTTTTCTCTTAGACCACTAAGAAAGCAGCTAACAAAAAATTCTTGAGTTAAGCCTTGGGTTCTATTGGCCAATTCTTCAAATCTGGCCTGATAGGTTTTCACCGTAGAGGTTTGAGTGAGTTTGGTCAGTTCACCAATAGCATCCTCAAAAATGTTTGGACCAAAACGTGTGATTAGGCTTGCCACAAAATCTTTCCATTCTATTGTCGTCTGTGCTTTTTCAAACCATTGGAACCATTGAATGGTTCTCTCATCAAGATGCATCACTGCTAGCTTTACCTTCTGCGAGTCCTCAATCTGGTTAAATTCAAAAAAATGTTCACACTTGTAAATCCACTCGGAAGGATCCTCTCCTTGAAACTTTGGAAAATCAATTTTGGCATATCTCGTAAGAACTGAGTTAGAGGACTGTGTTCCAACAAAATGTGAGTTCGAATGATGTTCCCCCTCTTCCACTTCTCGGTTCAAAGTTTTTGAAGCTAACTGATCGTATTTCATGCTCATTGCAATGAACAATTTCCTTAAGTTCCTTAAGAGAATTAGCTGTGCTCTCTTTGAATTGGTCAGTGTTGTCCTTCAATTGTTTGATGGCTTATTCGTTGCGTCTCTGCTCTTGTGATCGTGTGTCCATGTTTGCTTGTATCAGTGTGTCCGAAGATTGAAGGCTCTGATACCAATGATACAATTGGTAGAGTTGTGTAGGGTTAGGGTTTACAGATTTAGAAATTAGGTAGTGAAGAATTCTGATTTCGTTTATTTCTCTTGCAGATACAGAAGAACATAGCTAAGGGAGCTCTCGTCCCCAACAAAAGGAACTCTCGTCCTAGTGCTGCTTCTACTGAATCTCACTGTAAGTTCCTCCTTCCCTTTCCCCCTTATTTATACGAATTATGTTCTTTAGGTAACGAACTTTCCCGCTCAGCAAACCACTAACTGATTGCCTAACTGACTAACAACTGTGGTGTGACTAACAACTAACAGAATAGGGAAAACAACAAAATTAACAGAAAGTTATAACAGAATTTAGGCAGTGTCTATCATCAACTATTAATTTCACTATCAAAAGGTATTCAAGTTATCGACCGTATTTTATCCGAACAAAACTACTTGTGAAAGATTTTCAGGAAAATCACAGTTGGCTCTAAATAGACTTGTCCCAAACTAGTATTAAACAACAAGTAACGAGGATAGAATGAAAGAAAGAACCGTGAGACCTAGTTGATATCATCTCTATTCAAGAAAAGTATGCAGAGCGATGGCTAAACCTAACTCAGTTAGTTTTGTAATACTTAAAAAAGAAAACTCTATTTTCGAGCCACAACGATGTATTTCCATTAGGGGTCGTTTGGATGGGGGGAAAGCCCCCCTCCAAAAATTATCACCCCTTATTAGGGGTTTTGGCATGGTTTGGATGGCAAAAAGCCCCCCTCCAAAAATTATTACCCCCTCTTATCCCCCTCAAAAAATTATTACCCCCTCTTAAATTTTCACCCCCTCCTAAAATTATATTTTTCTCTTTTTTATTGTTAACTAAATTTTTCTTTTTTTCTCTTTTTTATTGTTAACTAAGTTTACGCGAGCTAAATTATATTTTTCTCTTTTTAACTAAATTTTTTATTGTTGATTTATATTTTGTTGTTATTTTTCTCTTTTTTTTGTTAATTGGTAAAACAAAGTTAAAAAACCCTTAAATTATTCAAAAATATTCACACTCATCACATGGCCTAATGGGCATAACTTTGGAGGAAAAAAAAGTGACCGACACCGCTCATTTGAATCTCTTTCAGTCGTGCTTTTCAAATTTTATTCTCGAAAAAATACTAAAAATTTACTGTTTACTTAAAAAATTATTTTAGGAATAACCGTAAACTCGAAATATTTTGATAAAATTTTTTTAAATTATGTTAAGATATTTATTAATTTATATTTTATTGTTATTTTTCTCTTTTTTGTTAATTGATAAAACAAAGTTAAAAAAACACTTAAATTATTCAAAAATGTTCACATTCATTACATGTCCTAATGGACCCAATTTTTGAGAAAAATGACCGACACCGCTCATTTAAATCCCTTTTAGTCGTGTTTTTCAAATTTTATTCTAAAAAACTACAAAAAATTTATTGTTTACTAAAAAAAGTATTTCAGGATTAACCGTTAGTTCGGAATATTTTGATTAATGGTTATTGAATATAATACATTAATAAATTTCTCAATTAATTAATATTTCAAATTATCCAATATTAATTATATATATTCAATTTTGTATTTATATACTTTATTTAATACATAATAAAGTTTAATACTGTACAAGGATAAAATAGTCATTTGAGGGGCCGATTGGATAAGAGATTATAGGCCCCATTTGGGCTATAGTTTTTATTTATTTGTTATTTTTGTCTTTATTGATTTTTTTTGCATTTGTTGTTTAAATCTCAATATTTTGTAGTTTATTAGTCCGTCTTTATGAAATGAATCTAATGAGTGTATTACAAAAATGATACACACACATCACTTTTACACATTATTTTTACACATCACTTAAAACTACGTCGTTTGTGTTAAGAAAAACCGTATTTGTATTTGACCCATATCGCTCAAAATTTTTTGGGTCTTTCTCAACATAAAACGACGTAGTTTTAAGTGATGTGTAAAAATGATGTATAAAAGTGATGTGTATGTAGTACTCTTGATAAAATTATGTCCAAAAGTTAAAATAAAGTCACTAAAGACGACGAATAAGTACAAAAAACTCTATTTTTTGATTTATTTTTGTCTTTTCTGAACTTTTTTCAAATTTAGCCGATGATTGATAACTTTTCTGAAAGCTCTTGTCGAGATGAATCAATAAATCAAAAAAAATTGATGAAAAACAAAAAATTACAAAAAAATTACAAATAAGGACGAAAAAAATTTCAATAAATACCACAATAAATACCGTAGTCCAAATGGACCCTATTTTAGGGAGATAAGTTATTGAGGGGGATAAGATAAGAGGGGGTATTATTTTTAAATGGTTGACCCACATTGATGTGATATTTATAAAGGGGGTAATAAAAAGTAGATAGTTTGGATGAAGTATTAAAAAAGGGGGATAAAATAGTACTTGATTTGGATGGAGGATAAAATAGAGAGATAAGGTTATTTTGTATTTGTAATGAGGAATAAGGGGTATTATACAAGAATAATACCCCCTCCCCTCTTTTTCCCTCCCCTCTAGGATAATTTTTGGGCCGGGGGGAACCGGCCCAAAAATTATCCCCCTTTATCCCTCTCCGGGGGATTATTTTTGGAGGGGTGAAAAATTATCCCCTTGTATTTTTTGCTCTCAAACCATGCTAAACATGTCACGTCGATCCTTTTATCCCCTCCAAAAATTATCCCCCTTCTTTTTTCCCCCATCCAAACGAGCAACAGTTTTTTTCCTTATCCACCCACTCTTATCCCCCTTTATCCCCCTTTATCCCCTTCTTTAATCCCTCATCCAAACCATCTACTTTTTTATACCCCTCTATAAATATCACATCAATGTGGGCCATCCCTCCAAAAATAATACCCCCTCTTATCTTATAACCCCTCCAAAAATTATCCCCCTGAAAATAATACCCCATCCAAACGACCCCTTACGGCCCGTTTGTTAGAGGTTAAAATTTTAGAAGGGATAAGGAGGATATAATAAGAGGGGGTTATAATGAGAGGGGAGATTAATTTATAAGGGGAGATTAATATTTACTTGGTTTGTTTACTTTTCATATAAGGGGAGATATAGATATAATTGGTTTGTTTTGTAGTTGATGTGAGTGGATATGAAGGGTGGATAATGTAAAATTGTGATAATTCTCTATTTTGCCCTTATACAACTCTTTTGTTGTTACTAGTAATTTTCTTGATTTTTTTTATCCATTTGATTTGTTTGAATGAATCTAATGTAATCCTCTATAAGAAGTATGAAAAGTAGCTTATCAAAAAAAAAAAGTATGAAAAGTACAAAATGAATATAAAAAAATTAAAAAAGTCAAATTACTGAATCAAAGTTGGTTGCCACTTTCATATTAAATGAATTTTTTATAATTTTTTTCACTTTTTAAGTGTATATAAAGTACATGTACTGAATAAACAAACAAGATTAATAATATTTTTTTTAACAAATCAAATAAAGACGAAAAAGATAAAATGAATTTAATTGTTTTTACTAGTCAAGTACAACATTTTAAATGGCAATTAAATACAACTCAAACGACCACACATTTTTTCCCTTCATTTTTTCCCTCTTTTCCTTATCCATTCATTTCAGGGGTATGATTGTAATATGCCAACCCGGATAAAATTTGGACACCAAAAGAGTTGCCCATATTTAATCCACCCATGCCCTTATATGCTTATCCCTGGATAGTTTATCCGGGGTCTAAAAAAACAAAACAAAGCCCGGATTTGTTTTAGCCCGAATTATCTTATCCGGCACTGTACATATTCGGGAGATATGACCGGTAACAAATAGGCCCTTAGGCCCCGATTGGATGGCGGATTATTTTGAAGGGGATAAGTTATGGAGGGGTGATAAAATAAGAGGGGGTATTAGTTTTAGAGGGAGGGCCCACTTTGATGTGATGTTTATAGAGGGAGGGTCAAAAAGTAGATGGTTTGGATGGGGTTTAAATAGGGGGATAAAGAGGGATAAGAGGGGGTGGATAAGGAAAAAAAATGTTGCTTGTTTGGATGGGGGAAAAAAGAAGGGGGATAATTTTGGGAGTGCGTAAAAGGATCGACGTGACATGTTTAGCATGGTTTGAGAGTAAAAAATGCAGGGGGATAATTTTTCACCCCTCCAAAAATAATCCCCCGAAAAGAAAGGGGATTATTTTTGGGTAGGGGGGGTGTCCAAAAATTATCCAAGAGGGGAGGGATAAAGAGGGGAGGGGGTATTATCCAAGAATAATACCACTTCTTCCTCATTACAAATACAAAATAACTTTATCCCCCTATTTTATGCTCTATCCAAATCAAGTACTATTTTTTCTCCCTTTTTTAATACTTCATCCAAACTATCTACTTTTTACTACCCCCTCTATAAATATCACATCAATGTGGGCCAACCCTTTAAAAATAATACCCCTCTATCCAAATCAAGTACTATTTTATCCTTTTTTTTTAATACTTCATCCAAACTATCTACTTTTTACTACCCCCTCTATAAATATCACATCAATGTGGGTCAATCCTTTAAAAATAATACCCCTCTATCCAAATCAAGTACTATTTTTTCTCCCTTTTTTAATACTTCATCCAAACTATCTACTTTTTACTACCCCTCTATAAATATCACATCAATGTGGGTCAATCCTTTAAAAATAATACCCCTCTATCCAAATCAAGTACTATTTTATCCCTCTTTTTTAATACTTCATCCAAACTATCTACTTTTTACTACCCCCTCTATAAATATCACATCAATGTGGGTCTATCCTTTAAAAATAATACCCCTCTATCCAAATCAAGTACTATTTTATCCCTCTTTTTTAATACTTCATCCAAACTATCTACTTTTTACTACCCCCTCTATAAATATCACATCAATGTGGGTCAATCCTTTAAAAATAATACCCCTCTATCCAAATCAAGTACTTTTTTATCCCTCTTTTTTAATACTTCATCCAAACTATCTACTTTTTACTACCCCTCTATAAATATCACATCAATGTGGGTCAACCTTTTAAAAATAATATCCCTCTTATCTTATCCCTGCATTTTTTGCTCCCAAACCATGCTAAACATGTCACGTCGATCCTTTTACCTCTTCCACAAATTATCCCCCTTCTTTTTTCCCCCATCCAAACGAGCAGTTTTTTTCCTTATCCACCCACTCTTATCCCCCTTTATCCCCTATTTAAACCCTCATCTAAACCATCTATTTTTTTACCCTCCCTCTATAAACATCACATCAAAATGGGCCCTCCCTCTAAAACTAATACCCCCTCTTATCTTATCACCCCTCCATAACTTATCCCCCTAAAAATAGGGTCCATTTGGACTGCGGTATTTATTGTGGTATTTATTGAAATTTTTTTCGTCTTTATTTAAATTTTTTTGTAATTTTTTGTTTTTCATCAATGTTTTTGAATTTGTTGATTCATCTCGACAAGAGTTTTCAGAAAAGTTATCAATCATTGGCTAAATTTGAAAAAAGTTTAGAAAAGATAAAAATAAATCAAAAAATAGAGTTTTTTGTACTTATTCGTCGTCTTTAGTGACTTTTTTTTAACTTTTGGACATAATTTTATACTCATTAGATTCCTTTCAACAAGACGAACTAATAAACTACAAAATATTGAGATTTAAACAACAAATGCAAAAAAAATGAATAAAGATAAAAATAACAAATAAATAAAAACTATAGCCCAAATGGGGCCTATAATCCCTTATCCAATCAGCCTCTCAAATGACTATTTTTGAATAATTTAAGAGTTTTTTAACTTTTTTTTACCAATTAACCAAAAAAAAGAAAAAAATAACAACAAAATATAAATCAACAATAAAAAATTTAGTTAAAAAGAAAAAATATATAATTTAGCCCGCGTAAATTTAGTTAACAATAAAAAAGAAAAAAAAAAAATTTAGTTAACAATGAAAAAGCCAAAAATATAATTTTGGGAGGAGTGAAAATCTAAGAGGGGGTAATAATTTTTGGAGGGGATAAGAGGGGGTAATAAGAGATAAGAGGGGGTAATAATTTTTGGAGGAGTACTTTTTTTCTACCCAAACCATGCCAAAAAAATTAATAAGGGGTGATAATTTTTGGATGGGGGCTTAGGTAAAACTAATTGGGCTCTCATTTTGGGGGACCTAGCGGCCGGCTGCTTGGTGAGTGGGCTTCTTCCTCAGGTCACATCTGATTAAACTTCTTGTCGTCTATAATTCTCTAAACACGTTTAGGAAAAAAACACAATTCTGTAGACTTGTCGTCGTCTATAATTGAGTTTGTATTTTTGTTAGTACAAAATCTAAGTTCATTTTATTTATTTTTTAAATTTGGTAAAGATGTAAACATTATCCGAATAGTTAGGGTGTAAAAGTGAAATTTCTAGTCTTCTTTTTTCTCAAATGGTCAGTCGTTGAAAACTCTATTGTCAAACCAACACCGTTATCGCCATTTTCGGAAGATTCGGACGCCGGAGCTATGCTGGGAGGTTGCTGTTGCTTTGACGGTAGGAACTCCGACGAAAGCTCCGATCTGGACCCAGTTTTACTGGTTTCGGGCATGGGCGGTTCCATCCTCCAGTCGAAGAAGAAGAAGTTCGGGTTGCAGACCCGGGTCTGGGTGCGCCTTCTCCTTGCTGATTTGGAGTTCAGGCAGAAACTATGGTCCCTTTACGATCCCGAAACAGGTACCTTTACCATACCCTGGTTCATTCTTATATATCCCTGATTTTCTACACTTATTTTTTGGTTACTCTAAACTAGAAACTGAAAAAAATAAAGAATCAACAAATCCAAAAGGGTGTTGGGCTATATTGGTGATATTTTGTGAATAAAAATGTTAAATCTGCAGAAGCTTCTCTGCGTGGAGAATTTCTTACGGTATTGAACTTGCGAATTCATATTCGTAATATGGGCTTATGTGGGGATTGTGGAGGGGAGGGAAACCTATTTCTAAGCTGGATACAGGTTCTCGTTAGTGAGCTTGTTAACCTCTGAAAATGTTGTAACTCTACTGTTAAGTTTTCCAAGAAGGTGTGCACACCAATTGCTATAAGAACTTCAAGACCATATTTCTAAAAAAAAAAGAGTTTGAGATGAACAGTGGACAAAAAAGAATGACTATGGTGTGTTCGGTTGAGTGTTTCTAAAATAATTTTTGGGAAAAAAATTCTGAAATGTTGTTTGGTGTAAGTATTTCAAAAAGAATTTGGGAGTTAAATTTTTTTGGCATTTTCGAGGTGCTCTCTCTCTTCTTTTATAGAGAAATGAATGTTGTTTGAGAAAAAAGTAAAAATGTTTGGAAAAATTTTTTCAAACAAGTTCAGAAAAATTTTCTAAATTTTTTTGGGAAATAGCCAAACAAACACAGCTTAAGACATTTAAAAGACTGAAGCATAAAAAACTAAAATAGTTGCAATAGGTTGAGAAATCAAATCTGGACTAGCTTTTTTGGTGCACTTTAGACATTGCAGTAGCATTGCATAGCTTCAATAAAAGTAACACCAAAATGGTTTTCTCCTTTTACTGTTTCTGGAGTCTGGAATCCCCTAATTGAACTTCCCGCTTGAATTTTGTGAACCCTTCGCTAGGTTGCAAAATACTCGGATACCAGGTTAGTGTTGACTGGGATTGGGTCTTTGGCGGACACTTCGACGATCAAGTTAGCTTTTGAAGAGAATGGAAAGCAACTTTAAAATTTGTGAGTGAAGTGCGTGTACTTGAGCTTAGAGTGTCCTTGGGATATTTATAGAGAGTGAATTCTGACTGAGAATGTTGCACCGTGCCACCGTGGTTAGGGAATCACGTCGTCTCTGCTACAGTGCTACGTGTCCCACGTATGTGCAGATCGGATGGACACGTCTGCATGTCCTGTAACTGCCTCTCTCATGTCCATCTGGGCAATTGTCCACAGCATGGAGAGTACGTCTACACGTGGCCATTTCGAGTGTAAAGCCCTCGGCAGCACGACCGTAGGTTTCCTCTTGAGAAAACACAAATAATGGTAATAGTAGCCAATGCTGAACGAGAGGTGGTTCGACCGTATCTAGCATGTTGTGGCACTCGGCATAGATCGAAGCACACCAAGTCTTGTCGAACGCCTTGGCCGAGTGTTGGTAAAGTCGTCATTGGGCCTTGCCGAGCTCGGGCCCAACATAGATGGATCAAGAGTGATCATGGACTGAAGGCCTACTATTTGTGCAATATGATATTTCTGCCCGTGATCCGACCTTCCTCAACTCGGATTTCTAGCAGCCTCACTAGTTGGTCCTTCTCCGCCACCCAAGCCTCCAGGCGCTTGACGTAGGCCCGATCATGGAGCTCGGCAAGAGTGTCCACCAGTGAGGCTGTAGGTGGAGCTATCGACAAGGTTTTCCCAGCTTGGCTGAGATTGGCCTGATCACCTTTCTGATTTTGAGTTTTCGTAATTAATTCAGAAGGGTTTGAAAAGATGAAGCTTTTTCTAAGATGACAAGTCAAGTGGATGTCCCACTGTGGTCGCCAAAATGTAGAATGTAGAATCCACTGATTGAACTTCTTGCTTGTATTCTGTGAACCCTTCGCTAGGCTGCAAAATTACTTAGACACTAGGTTAGTGCCGACCGAAGTTCGGCCTCCGGCGGGCACTCCAACGATCAAGTTAGCTTCTGAAGAGATTGGAAAGCAACTTTAAAATTTGTGAGTGAAGTGTGCATAACTGAGGTTAGAGTGCTCTTGAGGTATTTATAGAGATGGAGCCAAACAGTGTGCCTGAGATGTCGACAGATAATGTTGCGCTGTGGTCAGGGAATCACAACGCCTCTGCCACGTGGCTCACATCTGTGCGGATTGAATGATCATGTTTGCATGTCCTGTAACCGCCTCCCCCACGTCTTTCCGGGCAACTGTCTGCAACATGGGGAGTACATCTCCTCGTGGCCGTGCCGAGCGTAAAGCCATCGACAACACGACCATAGGTTTTTACTTGAGAAAAGACAAATAATGGTAATGGTAGCCAATGTTGAACGAGAGGGGGTTTGGTGGTATCTGGCATGTTGTGCGCTCAGCATAGACCGAAGCACGCCAGGTGACTCCGTCGAACCCCTTGGTCGACTGTCGGTAGAGCCGTCATTGGGCCTAGCCTAGCTCGTGCTTAGCATAGATGGACTGAGAGTAGTCATGGACCAGATGCCCACTATTCTGCATATCCTGCCTACCACACTGTCATATACTAGTACTTGAACAAATCCTTCTCAATCATTTGGACCTGGAGAGTAATGCTGGGCTTTTGGCCTTGATACTACTTACACCACAAAAAGGATGTAATTGGGTTCATTGTATTCCCATTATATTTGCATTCACAATGAGTCTATCACCATAAGGGATTCCATTTTTTTTCCTTGGGGAACTCTCTTTTTTTGGGGACAATTTGTTGAATGAATGTTACAATGTATTTGTGGGCTCTCGCAGCTCTTAGTTGTTAATTAAATATGGTGACTTCTTGTTAATTAGATATGGTGACTTACTGGTTTAGTAAATGGTTTTCTATAGCAGGACGAATGTAAATTGTAAAGTCTTACCAGCTTATTCTATTTAGTGTTTCAGGCCTATACTGGCAATTGTTCAACTTCTGGGGTTTGCCTTGCCTGCTTTGTATGGCCTGGCATCCCCATAGTTAGTTGGGACTTCCTTGCTTTCTTCTCTGCACCCCACGAGGTGGAAGGGAAGAGCCGAGGGGTTGAGGTGGGGTATTTCTAGATATGAGTTTCATTAATTTAGAAGTTCTAATTTTAAAATTCTAAGATCATGATTCAGTCCAATTCTTCTTCATCTATTGTACTTGTACATTGCATTTTCATGTTCGGGTATTCTACCCCCTTTCCTCTTTTTATGTGAAACATGCTGTTTCTTTGGATTGAGGATGGTGTAAGAAGGTGCGGATGAGGTTAGGGTATTTCTAAGCACGGTGATTTTATGATTATGTTGTAATCTACAGTATTTTATGTTTCAAAATTCTCTACTTCATTATGTTACTTACGTCTTTCTTTTACCATTATTATTTCTCTTTTGAGGTTTTGTTCTACCCTCCCTTTCTAATCTTTTTACTACTGACATGCTGTCTATGGGGAGGGAGACTTGATCGAACCACTAAAAGTCTAAAAGTGTATGAGCCCTCAAGTTCTATACTCTGGTTCAATCTCTTACTAATTTGTGGCTTACGTTTTATTTTCACTGTTTGGGGTAGTGGTTGGCCAACAAGTTGTAGGCCTTCTTTAATTACCATTTAATTCATTAACATCCATTTCTTTTGTACGAATTGGTCTTTCGGGGTTTTCAGGTTATACACAATCATTGGACGATAGCATGGAGATCGTGGTCCCTGATGATGATTATGGACTGTATGCAATTGATATTCTAGATCCATCATTTGTAAGACAGATATTTCCCTTCAGACCTTTCTGTTGAGTGCATGAACAGCTGCTTCATATTTAGCAACACAAGATAAGTATTGAATGTAGATAATGATAAATACATCTGAATAGTCATTTTAAATTTTAAATAAGTGTAGAGGCAATATTATCCAACATAAACTAGAGAGACAAGGAAAACAGTCCTTTGGATTTCTTTTAGAGTTAGAGTTGCGCTTCTAATGGGAGGTTAATGTAAAAAATCTCAAACATTTGATGAATACAGAATTGCAAGATAAGCTGCCACATCGTTACCTTACTTTAAATTTGGTCATTAGTGTCAATAAGATAACTACTGTGATTAGTATATTCTTTTTGGTGATGCATCTGTATCATAATGCGACTGGTAGAGCCTCAATCCCCATATACGAATCAGAAACTTCAAAATGGATAGTAAAATCATATATGTCCTTGAGTGTACATTACAATTGAATTGCTCTAATTGTCTACTATTCAAGGTACTTCATATATTACCAATCATTTATTTTGGTCTACTATCCTAAATTGTAACCATGTTCCGTTGGAAAGTGACCTTAGTTTTTTATAAGATGCATGTTAAGATTGGTTTCCGTATTCACCTTGCTGCTTTATTATTGTTTCAAATCAAGTTGCTTTTGATATTGAGTAAAAGAGGATTCATGGTTTAAGATTTCTAAAAGCCAATTCCCAATTTTGATGGATCTAAATTCGAATTTAGTTTACTACATATGAATCTTACAAAATCACTTTTGGATTGTAAATCATGCAATTGCTAATCTATCTGCATAGATTCATTAAGATTGTTGTGCACGTTTCTAGGTAGCTTTTTTGGCACGTCGATAAGCCAAGCCGTGCATGCCTTCGACATTTCCTTGCACGTTTCTAGGTATCGACATGGTTTTTTGCATCCCGACATGCCAAGTTGTGCATGTTTCTAGGTAGCGACATCGTTTTTGGCATGTCACATTGCCAAGCCGTGCATGTTCTCGACGTTGCCTTGCACGTTTTTAGGTAGAGACATAGTTTTTTGCATCTCGATATGCCAAATTGTGCACGTTTCTAGGTAGCAACATCGTTTTTGGCACTCGATGTGCCAAGCTGTGCATGCCCTCGACGTTGCGTTGCACGTTTCTAGTTAGCGACATCGTTTTTTGCATGTCGACGTGCCAAGTCATGCACGTTTCTAGGTAGCGACATCGTTTGTGGCATGTCGACATGCAGAGGCTTGCATGTTTCTAGGTAGCGACATCATTTTTTGCATGTCCACATGCCAAGTCATGCACATTTCTCGGTAGCGACATCAATTTTGGATTGTAAATTATACAAGTGCTAATCTATCTGCATAGATGCATTAAGATTGCTCAGCATACAGATGTTTAACCCAGTGTTTCATGAGGAAAAGGCCCTGCATACGATCATTGGATGATAAAAACTATAATTCATAAGATTCTACCACTCTGGATGTGGCTTCAAAGTAGCATCTTGAAAACGCTCATTAAATCTTCATATTCGCAACCAAGCTTTTGATTCACCTAGTGGTCTGCAATTCCCACCCATCTTTGAACATCAGCTGTATTAACTTGAGTCTCTTTCTTATATTGGTTAGTTCTTTGCAGTGAACTTTTAGTGAGCAACAAAGTCAACCTCTTTGGGCTTTGCATCTAGCAACTGCATTACTGCTGTTAGAAAAATATCATTTGGTTCCAAAATAGTTGATTCCCTGGATAGTTAAGAAATATCTGTTTTTACTGTACATTTCGCTCTTTTCTCCTCTAACCCTTCAAACTTAAAGGTGTGTTGGAACTTATGGAAAGAAAGAGAAAGGAAGAGAAGAATATTGTGAGAGAAATGGTTAGGAAAGTTGTTTATTTTACTTCGGTTGTTTGAAGAGTAATTGGAAGAAATTGTAGGAAAGTTGATTTTGACATTTTCCACTTGTTTTCCTTTGTACTTTTTCTATCCTCTCCGTGCTAGCAACCAAACAAGAGAAGGAAACTAATAGTTTTTCTCCCCTTTCCATTTCTTTCACTAAATTCCAAACATACTGAGTTCCTTTATGATGCTCTGGCAGCTTGTTTTTTGTTGCATTCTTGTGATTGTTTTGCTCCGATATATGCAACTATGTTCTCTTTGTAATTTAATTGCATTAGTTTGCTTCAGAAATTGATCAGAGCAACACAGAATGTTCGATTTCTGGAATCTTCCAAGCCAATTCTTAAGCATGTATTTTGGCTTTATTTTGGAGCGAACGTCTACTTATCTACTTTTCCCTCTCAATTTTTTTATGCAACAATATGTTTTTAGTTTTAGCTTATTTGAGAAAGTATATTGCCTTATGTGTTCTTCTTTTCTTTATTTCAGTTTGTAAAATTAGTACATTTAACCGAGGTATACCATTTTCATGATATGATTGATATGCTTATTGGATGTGGGTATAAGAAAGGAACCACGTTGTTCGGGTATGGTTATGACTTCAGGCAAAGCATCAGGTTGTTCTTTTCAACTGTTGAATTTGCTGCTTAAATTTGATTACTTTGTGGTTTGTAATGACATTATCCTAAAATTTGACAGACGGTCTTTTGGTATCTGCAGAATTGACATGTTAATGGAAGGCCTTAAAGAAAAGTTGGAAATTGCTTACAAAGCTTCTGGTGGAAGAAAAGTCAATATAATCTCACACTCGATGGGTGGATTGCTGGTGATGTCTTTCATGTCACTCAATAATGATGTGCGCATATTTTCTCCTGGTGGTTTGTTTAGTAGTTACATAGATATATGTGGAAACCCTGAACTACTTATTTCCTTGAGAGACATAAGTAATGTTGTAATGCTTCGCCTGGCAGGTATTTTCAAAGTATGTAAATAAATGGATCTGCATCGCTTGCCCTTTTCAAGGTTATTTTCTCAGCACTGCAAGTTTGCACATTCAGCAAACAATGTACCTTTTAGTAGTTTCCGTCTTTGTTGAAGATGATGTTTGACTACTCCCAGGAATCTTAGACTTGTGTTATACCTGAAAGAGATCTTTTGGTTCACTCATTATCATAGTTTAGTGGTACTAGTCACATGAAAGGGGCACTACTGTTAGCACCCAACAAAGGATGTGATTTCTTTTCATTTTCATCTGTTTTAACGCCGAAAGTCAATATGCGAGGAGAGTGAAACAACATACACTATCCTCTCTTCTTTCCGAATGTCTACTCAATAATTAAGTCCTCATTTAGTTTCATCCCTGAATAACAGAACGTATATACGTCATCCGGCATGTGTCTAGTCAATGCAACTATGTTAAGGCATATAATCAAAGACTTAACGCTGACCCTTGGTGCGATCGTACAATGATTTTAATTTCAGTTCTGTCTCCTATTGATCGGATTGTAGCACATGAATATACTTCTCTAGGTACCACATCATAATCTCAATTTTTGTTTTTTTAAGGGGAAGAGCCCCTAGGTTAAATTTGTAGTTGTTATATACAAAAGAAATCTCGCATTTTTTGGGTTTATGTTACGCTTTTTTGTGTAGTTATAACATTTATGTTCTGTTTTTCCTTGGGTTTATATACCTTAGAAAAGTAAAGTTGTGCATATATATGGTTAGTTACGAACATATGGTTCGTGTGTGAAGCATTTTTTTTTTTATAGTTTTCCAACTTTTCAGGATATATATATATATATATATATATATAGATAGATAGATAGATAGATAGATAGATAGTGAGCTTCTATTGAGGGATCCCTCATTTTGTTAAAATGAGGACCTCCCATTTTCTGATCAAATATTGATGATCGGAACCGTTCAATGTGTTTAAAATATGTTTTTAAGGGTACACGCAAGAAATCAGCTCAAAAAAATATCGAGAAGGGCGTGATCGAAGCAGTTTATTCTCGATATTTTTTTGAGCTGATTTCTCGTAGGTACCCTTAAAAACATGTTTTAAACACATTACACGGTTCGAAACATCAAAATTTGATCAGAAAATAAGATATCCGTATTTTAGCAAAATGAGGGATCTCTCATTAGAAGTTCTCATTTTATTTAAGGGTACCTGTGAGAAATCAACTCAAAATATTACCATAAAGAACTTGATCCAAGCAGTTTTTCAGAAAACTATTGATGTCAACATTTATGAAAAATTGCTTGGATCAATGCATCAAGCCCTTTCTGATATTGTTTTGAGCTAATTTGTCGCGGGGTACTATCAAAAACATGTTGTAAACACATTGAAGGGTTCAAATCATCAAAATTTGATCAGGAAATGGGAGGTCTGCATTTTAGCAAAATGAGGGATCCCTCATAGGTAGGGGACTATATATATATGTGTGTGTCTGTGTGTAGTGGTAATTTACGAATGAGTGTGTATGGTACGATGGCATGTTACGAGTCACTTTGGCTAGCTCAAAAAATATTTTGTGTTAGTTACTGTTATGGATCGAGCGGGATGCATACACACGCAAAGACATGATATACGTGGTTAGGGCTTCAAATGCCTAACCACAGGGTGCTTCAAACGCTTGATCACAGAGAACAGTATTTCCACTAACAACGGGAAAGTCAGAGGACTTCACAATGAATGGAAACTCTACTCTCTCTCTCTCTCGTTCTGTTTCGTCCTTGCCCTACACTCCCATACTACCACACCAGGGGTATCTATAGGAAAGGAAGGGGAAGAATACAAAAGCATTCATGCGAGGTTTATCCATGGGATCCCCAAGGGATTCACCCATATCAGGATCAGGAGATCTGGGAAGGGCTAGAGGTCATACATGGCTGCTGGAACAGCCACCACCAGCCTCCTCATTTACACATGGGTGAAATCAACAGTTACTAAGTATTTTGGTTAGTTATGGAAGTATTGGTTAAACGTGCATATCATAGGCTGCTCCACGAAAGAATGCGATGTAAGAGTTACATATTGCATGCATTGTTGTATCATAGGTTGCATGAGTCTGTCTGGGATGGGTGCTGATTGCAGAGTTTCTTTTGACTCTTGTTGTAAACATAAATAAGTTTTACAGAAATACAGGGCAGGAGAGTAAAATATGAGTTATTTCAAAGTTGATATTACACTTTTGTTTCATTCCATCCCCTCAACTTAGTACATTTCTGTAGTGTGTGAGCTGCTTCAGATTTTCCTTTGCTTTGGTAGCTTTTCTTTTGTTTCTTTAGAATTTATATGTTTTAAGTGCTCCCATCCTAGTTGGAACCGTGATTCTCTCTCGATAAGAATAATGTTCTAAGATGATTCTTATTCTGTAGCCGCAGAAAAAATTGTTGCCCCCAGTTTGCAGTTCCTTAAGCTAAAAATAAAGTCATGTTTGATCTTTCCTCTCTATGTACTCTATTAGTCTCCTCATTTCCATGCTCTTTGAAATACAGTTGTTGAACGGGGGCATTCTTTTATGTTGTTCAAGCTGTTTCAGGTTTTTTCCTTCATTTTTTTTTCTAGCATGCTTCAATGTCCATTCTCTTGTATGTCCAACAGGTGCACCAGGATGCATTAATGATTCTCTCTTAACTGGGTTGCAATTTGTTGAAGGCTTTGAAAGCTACTTTTTTGTGTCAAGGTGGACTATGCATCAATTGGTAACTTCCATATTCTCATTGCTGTGAAATTTATCCATACGCGGGGCCGTGTGTTTGCCCATATTTGAGCATGGGTAGGATACACATACAAGGGGACAACATATCTTACATTTGGTTGAAACTTTTGTGATCAAGATTAAATACTTGTGGCATATGAAGAAAATCGTGGGGTATATACTGTTTTGGGGTAGGCATCATTTTGAATTTCATCCTTACTAATATAGTGGGATTACGTAGCTTAAGGGCTACATCAAAGTTATCAATCTCGTACCAGCTTTGTAGCACGGATGCAGACACGGACACAAACACTGATACCGACACGCACACGGATACAGAGCATGAGATTTTTGAAAAAATAGGAGCACGGACACAGCGGGGGCACGTCAACTTTTTTTACATATAATATATGTACATACATACTATACAATAATTAATGAATGAACATTAATACTACTCAAACAAAATAGCAATGCAATCAGTGCAAATCAAAGAGATGTCTCGGAATGTATTATGTTTGAGATGGTTAAATATATTGAATAAAAAAAACATATATTTGGATTTGAGAAACCAATACCTCTTCTTGTGTATATTATATATAATCACTATACACATACATACATGTGTGGGTATTTTAGGGTTTTAGCAGTTTAGCCCATATATTATGTAGTAATATATTTGTCCTCAAAAAATTAAAATAATAACAAATCTACCCCCGCATGTCCCTCTTCAAAAACTAATTAAATTAATTGTGGCATGTCCCATATGTTTTTCGGCGTGTCCCCGGCGTGTCGGTATCCCCGAAGTGTCCAACACGATACGAGGACCTCCGAGGAGTGTCTCTTACATAGCATACCGGTGAGTGTATTGGTTTCGTTACTGGTACGGTACGTACGGTGTGTATCGGTGTACCATTTTGGATTTATCGCTAAAAATAATATAAATTTTTTAAATACTATTTAAAAAAAACTATATTAGTTAAAAAATTAAAATTAAAATTAACTGTTTGTAGATTATTTTATATTTTAATGTGTCCTGTTTATTTAAAATACTATCATATAACTTCTATGATTTAATAAATTTAAACTCAAAAAAGTCTAATTAATAGTAATATAATTAGTACAAGAATGGACTTCAACTCAAATTCACTTTGTAAGTTAGATTTTTCCTAGACTTTTTATTCCACCGTCCCCCCGCCCCTTCTCTCTTTGAAATTCTCTTCGAAATTCTTTCTCTCTTTCTGTCCCATCATCTTCTCTTCCCTTTTCCATTTTTCTCTATCCATCAGTCATTCAGTCCTTTGACTCCTCTCCTCTCGCTTTCTCTCTCCCTCTCTCTCTCTCTCCCCCCGTTCTATCTTCTTCCTCTAAAATTATCTCTCTCGATCCCTCCTTTCCATGTCTTTCTAATAGAGAATGGAACAGATCAGGGGTCAAAAAAGCAAATCAGACATCCAATTTCGGCGATGTCAATGGACCTTCGACCTCACCTTACTGGAAAAGGCTCCGCTTCTCTCTCTCTGTTCTTATTTTTTTCTGTTTCTTTGGGCCTCGGCCGAGATCCGATATTCCACCGGAACAGCCGGAACCGACCGGACCAGTCGGAATTGACTGGATCCTCCGGAATCTTGGTCGGAACAGAATGGGCTCCAACATGCCTCGTTTTGACTCTAGTACGGGATGTACCGCTTGGTATGGGACGGAATTGATAACTTTTGGCTACATTACATGGATCCCCCAATTTGGCGGAAGTAGCTGCGTCGAAGTGGGTATGGGTGCAGGATACATACTGGATCCTGCTGTTCCCACTTGGTTATGGCTGTGTTGCTTGTATGTCGAAGTAGATCGAAGCGTGTCTAACGTACATTGAAGCATGTCGTTACAGGGACTTGGATGTATCGGATACATCCATTCTCGCACCCGCGTCCTTGTAACATTGCTTAAGACATTATATATCTCGTTACTATTAGTCAAGAAAGGTTTTTTTTTACCCCTCTTTTGGACCTGCCAAAAGCTAGGAGGCTTTGGCTCCAGGATCCAACTCCATTCTGTATTAGACTATCTTATTGGGGGTTACTTTGCAACTCACTCTGCAGGGGTGGAAATGTCACCCTCCATATGCTATGGCGATGTCATTAGATTATTGTCCTTAAAGTGTTGAGAGCATGTGAACAAATCTTAATATCTGACAGATATTGACACAATGGAGTTAAGATCTACAACTTCAGCTGGTTCAATTTTGAAATTCATGTAGCTTATCTTTCTAAAGAGTGTCCTTTCGTGAAACAGTAACTTGTACATCTCTGTAGCCTACGCTCGTGCACGTGTGTGGAATGATGCATATGATTTATCATGCTATCATACGCAAATGATCACACAAAGAAAAGAAGTATTAATTGTAATGCCCCACTTTTATTTTAGTATATTATTACAAAATTCTATGATATAAAGTTGTAATCCTTTCTCTGATGAAGTTCACTGGAGGGAAGAATAGAAAAAATAATTTTTTCTCCAATGAATAGTGTGTCTAGATGGTTGCATAAAGTGTCTGGACAGGAATTGCGATAAGTTCTCTTTTCGACTAAAAGATGTATGTCCGATGCCTAGGAGATTCCGTTCGGATAGAAATTACTGTAATCAAGCCTTTGCCTCCCCAAAATACCTATTTACCAAAATATTCCAACACTCTCCAACACAAGCATATCCATCCATCAAAAGATACTTAATATTCACAAACCAATGTGATCATGGGTTTGGACAAGTGTTTCACATCAAAGTACGAATTTCATGACAAAATAGATAGATATACAATCTTTTATCAGAAACAGTTACATCCCATGCTTTCTAACTAGGTGCTTCCAAAATACTATCATATACCAAGTTGAATCTTCATAAAAATACACATTTGTATCATTTGGCCATGTGGTTCACAAGAGTTTCATAAAATATACAGAACATCATGAAAAGATAACTCCATGCTCATTTATCTTTCCTATATTCATGGCTCTGTAGTGCCTCTTGGAATTGGTTAAACAATGTGAGCCAAATCCTGTAGGAAACAAGAATAATTCAAATAATAGTGCAAAATCAACAGGTCACACACACACATCGTTTAAAAGTTCACAAATCTCGTCCTAACCATTTACATACAGTGCCATATGAGCAAAGCCACACAATTTCAGTGTTTACCATGATTCCACTTTTTCGTTTACAATTTCATGTTACCGTTTCCAAATAAAACCATGCTTTCGCCAATCATACTGTTAGTTGTTATGTGGGATAGATTAGGTTATGTTAACCCTAATGGGCCTAGGTGGTTAGAGCCCATTAGGTTAACCCTAATCTCATCTATAAATAAAAGAGTGTTAGAATAGTAATGGTTAAGTTGTTATTAATGTTTAGTTGCAAGGGTATTATTGACCTTTCATGTAATTAGGGTTACCTAGGGTTTCTAGGTTTTCTCTATATATTGATGTACTGGCCCCTTGTAACATAATCACTCAATAATACAATTCTCCTTTCTCTAGTTTTACAACATGGTATCAGAGCATAAGATCTAGGCCTGTGGAATACTCGCTTTCCGGCGGGCGGCTTATGCCTTGCCGCCGTCCGCCGGTTGCATCACTGATCGTCTGGTCTTTAGTGTTAGTCGCCATCGTCTGGTAGTTATCGTCTGATGTTGTTCCACCTCTGGTTTCTCCATCAACCGCCCCCCTCCTTGCCTAAACCCTACTTCAGCCGCCATCAGCCGCTGAGCTGCTGTTTTCGCCATTGGTTTTCCTCAGAAATAGCAAACCCTAGCCGCTGTTTTCGCAAACCCTGACCGCTGTTTTCACCCGGCTGATATTATTTGTTTTCGCCCTCAGCCTCCTGTTTTCGCCATCCATCAGCCATTGTTTGCTGCCCTGTTACTGCCCGTCTTCAGTCTTTGTTACTGCCCGTCTTCAGTCTCTGTTTTGCGCCTGGTTTGGTCTCTGTTTTGCGCCTGGTTTGGTCTCTGTTTTGCGCCTGTTTGCTGCCCGGTTTGGCCTCTGTTTTGCGCCTGGTTTGATCTCTGTTTTGTCTCCTAAACCTAACCCTAATCCTAAACTTTGCAATATTTGATTCCCAAACTTTGCAATATTTGATTTCGGTCCCTGCAGTTTAGACTTTTGGTGAATTTATGGACAAGTCTTTCTTTTGTTGGTTGGTTGTTAAATCCCCGTTTGGTGTGCCAAGTGGCCCCAAGTTGTGCCGTGTGGCACCTTGTTGTGATCCTAGTTGGATCCTTTGTTTCTCTCTTCCCGTGCGATTCGGGGTTCGCACGTGAGGGGGAGAACTTGTCCCATATTCCTTTATTAGTTATATTCTACTGGGTACCAAAATTAATGTTGTCAAAGAATTAAAGTTGTTGAAGAATTGAAGTCGTTGGAGAATCAAAGTTGTCAAAGACATCAGTTGGAGCATCTCATCTCTTTTTCGTTGGAGAATCGAAGTTGTCAAAGACATCAGTTGGAGCATCTCTTTTTCATGTTGGCAAACCCATAATGCTCTCCATGCTCGCATCATGTGTTTGAGGGGGAGTGTTAGTTGTTATGTGGGATAGATTAGGTTATGTTAACCCTAATGGGCCTAGGTGGTTAGAGCCCATTAGGTTAACCCTAATCTCATCTATAAATAAAAGAGTGTTAGAATAGTAATGGTTAAGTTGTTATTAATGTTTAGTTGCAAGGGTATTATTGACCTTTCATGTAATTAGGGTTACCTAGGGTTTCTAGGTTTTCTCTATATATTAATGTACTGGCCCCTTGTAACATAATCACTCAATAATACAATTCTCCTTTCTCTAGTTTCACAACACATACCATCCGGGATTAACTGGGTACAAGTACTACCCATTATTGGCTAGCATGGTATACCTGATGGTTAAGGCTACCTATCTTGCGCAATTTTTTCGATTTTTCACTGAGGAGCTCATTAAACCCAACTTGCTTAATTTGGTACATTATGCAGACTTAGGCCAAGAATTGGCTTAATCTCAATAATTTTCAACGTTTATCGACAAATGGGGTATTTCCTACCCAAATATCACTTTAGTAATTTTGAACAATGTTCAAGTTCCAGTGAGCTATCATGTTTCAAGAATCATAACAAGTTGAATATCATGTATAGCATAATCAAACACCTCATAATGTAAACATATAATTTCTTACCTTCATCAACTCAAAAGTATAAACTTCACATTCTTATAAATCCAAGGTAAAATGCTTATAAGGAAATTAAGCTTTACTTCATGATTTTGTTTTAGAATATCATTTCTTGCTTATGTGAGCGAGATTTATCATTTACAATCTTCTTGTGACCGATGTTCTAGTCTTTTATCATGGAAATTCAAACCTATACATGCTTTATAAATTTCATTGGTATCATCTAGTAACTTCAAAATCAAGCAATTTTCACGCTGACATTTGACATATAAATAGGGTTAGTCAAGATCCTAGTTGATAAATAAAGCCCTAGCTTTGAATCTCCTCAAACCCACTTTTGTCTCCAAGAATTCTTGACTTCTTGGTAAGAAAATGAACTTTCCCTACTTAAATCTTTTCAAAATTTGGTGGATGTAATTTGGTTTGCTGTGTAGGTAAGTGAGGTGTGTGTAGGATTTAGTGCGATAGACACGCATGAAGAAGGACAGTAAGAAGTTGAGAATGAAGAGGGAGACGATATGATTTTCGCGCAAAAAAGTTACACCTTAGGTCTCTTTAGTCTCAAAGTTACCTCAATTGCACCCCAAGAGTTAGAGAAATAATACTTTAACCCCTAAACTCATTTTATTCCAAATACGTTCCGAGTCATTCTATAGGGTTTGTGGACACACATGTGGCCCCACATTGTTCAAACGGGCATACACACGCTTTTGTAATGATAACTAATTTAGGTAGCCATTAATTAAATCAGGTGGTGATAATAATGGACTGGTTACTGGTATAAATGCAAATAAGTACTTTGATGTCAACTACAAGCTTAATTATGTGGGTTTGTGTGCAATGGGGTTAAGAGACATGACAATTGAGTGGGGAAGAGATTGAAGAGTTGAGTAATGGTAGAACCAATTCGGTGGATCATTGTAGACGTTAAGAGTTGGTTTGGGTTTTTATGATTTTTGTCTTGTATCTTCTTATTTCTATATTTATATTTGGTTATATAAAATGTGAATATATTATATATAATTTTGGAGCTAAGATAGATAATTTAAAACATTTAAGTAATTGTGTATGCTTCATGATATTGATTCTTAAAAGTTAAACCCCCATAAAATGACACATTCTTAACTTGTATGTTGAAACAATGTGGGTCTTCATCTTTTTCTTTTTGTACGTTTTTACTTAGGGCATTCTCATATTGCTCCATAAATTCTTTCAAGGTGGTATTATAATGAACGTGGCCATCTAAGAAGACATTCTTGCTCTCACTCCACTTTGTTGTTGACATCCCTACCTAGAAATGTTTTTCACAGATGCTGGGAGCCATTGATGCCTCTATTTGTACAAGCCATTTAGTCATTGATTGCCCTCTAATTGATATGCATCGATGACATTGTCCCAATTTTCTTCAAATTCTTCTTTAGTTAATGAATCATATACAACATTATAAAGACTAGATTTAATTTGCTTTCCAATGTTATGCCATGCATGCTTTTTTACAATTCATGTTGACCAAACTTGAATTTGCTATTTTCCACAACAATGCTTCATAAGCTTTGTACATTTTCTAAGATATGCTACAAACACCACCAACGTCATGCATTTGGAAACACGATGCTTATCACATTTTGCATAGTCTTGCATTGGTTTTTGATGATGGCAATAGGAGAACATTGGGACAAGAAAGCAACCCAAGTCTAAAATAACTGTACAAATGAAGCCTTGTCCTCTTGTAATATCAAATCACATCCCAATAAGATTGACTGGCCATGATGGTTTCTGCCTACAAAAGAGCGAAAGGCATATCGTACTTGTTAACCAGTAAGTGGTGTCAAATGTGACTATATCACCAAATTCTTTGAACCCCTACTCCTCGCACTGGCCCAGAAAAGTTACAAAATCGGTTTTCTTCATCTAGATCCATGGCATAGAAAAGTTTCCATTGTCTGCTTGCATTTTAACGAAATACTTATGCATTGCCTCGACATCCCCTTCATTGAGTCGTGTCTCACTTGGTCCATATAATTTCTTGCTTCCTTTTCTTACCAAGTTAGTTCTCATGCCCCTCTGCTTTGATCAAAACGAGGAAATAGTCTTGTTTATTCTTATTCTATCCTGGCAATATTCCAGTGTCCTTTTAGCATGCGGTGGAATAATCCAATTGAAGTTCAAATATCAAGCTTTGGTCTGATACATTTCATGATTAAGCTTAAGTTGAACTGTGTTCAACATTCATTTTATGTTGATCTGCAAAGAGACATTTATTGATGGTTTACATCTTGTTTTTTACTATTGGATCGGATTTAATTGGGTTGACTGCATTTGTTCTCTGGTTTCCACCCCTATCGCAACAATAGGTTATATTCGTCCTTTGTCCGTCCTCACGGTTCTTAGAGGTTCTTGTGATCACATCAAAACCTTGTACTCTGTCATAACTAACATAATATTCACGTGCTTCATCTTTTGAATCAAATGACATTTCAGCCTCAGTTCGGTTACCTCCAAATTTAGATCTTCCTCCACAGACAAATTCTCACAATCAATTCCAAAATAGTTTCAATGTCACATTCGGGTAATATTTCTTGTCTTTCCATGCTTCTATTGACAACCACATGTTAACATTACCAATTGTAGTATCATTCTATATAAATATATCATACATTGAAAAGTGAATAATATAAACTATAGTAACATAACAAAATCAGTATTGAGGAACTAGCAAGTGACATAAACTATGGCCCAAACTTACCATGAATTTAAAGATTTAAAATATATATAAGCAAATTTTTAAAAAAAGGTAGTATTTTTCAGAAGCACAGTTTAAACGAATCTCTTCTTCTATACCATTGATGAGCACAAGTAGCTTAGTGAATTTCATATCAAGCAATTTTATAAGTTGAAACTCAACAAGAACTCACAATTTTTTGACTCCATGTGTGTGACAACAATAATAAAAATAAAAAAGAAGGAAACAATAAGGGAGTTGCAAAAAAAAAAAAGAATTACCCCATGTGTTGACGGCGTGGAAGTGGATAGGAAATAGAAACCGAGGACAAAGATGAAAAATAGAGTTCCGGTGGGTGTGTGTGTGTGAGAGAGAGAGAGAGAGAGAGAGAAGAGTGAGATCGATAAGAGAGAATAGGTGGTGGGGGTGGCGTCAGTGGTGGTAGAGTTCAGTCAAGAATTTTAGGTTGAGTAATAATCACATAGAAAGGAAGAACAAGGTTCAAGTTGGGGATTTGGGAAAGTTGGAATCTTTTTGGTCCCCAAAATTTCAGCTTGAATATTGAAATGGTTATTAGGAGAGTGGGCCCCAATCCTTCCAGCTATGATCGATACATCTTCTGTACCTAGAGTCAGTACCCATAGCAAATGGTTATCAACTGTGGGGACGTATTGATATAAAATGTGCGAGAGAGAGCATAAATTTCAGAGGATTTCTTTGAGAGAGGAGTGGAGAGTGATATTTTATCAAAATTCCTCTATCATCAACATTTGTTACAAAGCTCAAGAGCCGAAGATATTTTTTCCAAAAAAATTGAGAAATCAAATTGCTTGAAAGTTGAAACTCATTTTTGAGGAATTCACATGATTCATTTTGATAGATGAGTTTAATACCATGAACGACATTGAAAATGAACATTAGACGAGACCAGAAAGTTGATAAAGCGTAAAAAAAATAAGGAAAAGCAAAACTCTGATTTACTGGAGTTGTTCTTCTCGTTTGACAACACTATCTCGGTCAGATCCGACCCATTATTTGACCCCATACTGGATTCGAGATCCCATTGTCAAACTTGAGAATAAATTACATTATGGGTCCTTCAAGTTTTTCGATGAATCAATTGAGTCCCGAAGTTTTTGTTGTGATAATTTAGTCCTTGCAACTGTCAGCTTTTCTTTTCCATTTGTCTCCGTGGGTTTTTTGAGATGCGTACTTACCATTTTGAATTATTCTAGACGAGAATTTGTTAATTAAGCTCCTAAAATGGTTGTTGAGCTTAAGTTATATGGGTTGAGCCTTCAACGTCTACCTGAATCCGCAGTGAGGTGGAAAACGCCACAAAGAAGGGGTGGGGAACAAAGAGTTTGTTTGGTGAGACTGAGGCATAGAACATGTGGTCGTTAGAGAGACCAAGGAAGAGGAAAACAGACATTTGTTCAACAAAGCAAGCAAAAAGTACAAGGGATGAGTTTCCAAAAGACAATTAAGCTAAGCAGGGAATGACCTCGATCGCAAGCTTAATTATTTGAGGTTTGTGTGCAATGGGATTAGGAAACAATAATTGAGATTTGGGTTGGGTGCTTATGATTTGCTTCTTGCGTATTCTTATATATATATACAGGGAGAGAGACAGGGAGGGAGGGAGGGAGGGGGGGGGGGGGGGGGGGGGGGGGCGGATGGAAAGGGAGAGAGACTCCATCAGTCCATTGTAATTTGATTTTTGTGTAGTTTGAGGGGGTTGGGTTTGTGTAAATCCTCTCCCACTTGCTTAATTCCCAGCCTCCAATCGGGTCAGAAGAAACCAATTAAACAAAAATTATATATTACAAGAAGCTGTTAATGCCAATTAATAAGTCAATGTGTTGAAGATCACAAGGTGAAGAAAGATAGTGGGAATGCATTGGCTTCCAGCTTGGAGTGAATTAATCGTTTTTTGTCATATGTTGGAAGAATCTGCATTAACCCAATCCCAAACCACCCCATTATGAAGTATATCAACCTATCCTCTATAGGGGTTGAAACCACTGGCTCACTACACTAAGTGTAGGCTGTAGCTAAACACGTGTTGACTTGAGTAGTATGCAAATTTAGTTCATTCACATGAAAGCTCTCGTGTTAAGGCTTGTGAAAGGGAGAGGGAAAGATGTACTGCTATATAATTCAATGAGTTTATTGTACAAGACGAGTTTAAATAGACTAACCCTAGTAACCGTAATGAGATAAAAAGGACAAAAATACCCTTAAAGGTAAGATAAACAAGAAAGAACAAATAAAACAAATAAAACAAAATAATAAAGGTATGCTACGCTCACACCCCGCCTCAAACTCAGGATGTGAGAGTGGAGAGCATCGTGAGTTTGTCAAAGAGAAAACGAAAGCAAGCAGCTGTGTGAGTTTTAGTAAAGAAATCAGCCAATTGAAGTGAGGAAGAAATGAAGGGGAGATCAATAGTGCCGGATTGGAGATGCTGGCGGATAAAATGACAATAAGTCTCAATATGCTTCGTTCGCTCATGGAGGACATAATTATGTGTCATCTGAATAACACTCTTGTTATCGCAGTAAAGAGGTGTGGGAGAGTCAAGTAAAACACCCATATCAGACAAGCAACGAGTTCTGCAGTCGCCTGAGACAGAGACCGATATTCAGTTTCAGGAATGGAGCGAGCAATAACAGACTGTTTTTTGTTTTTCTAAGAGATGAGGGAGTCGCCAAGAAACACAAAATACAGAGGTGAATTTGCAATCAGTGATATCCCTGGCCGAATCAGCATCGGTATATGGCCGGAGGGTCAAACTCGAAGTGAAGGAGAGCAGTAAGCATTGATAGATAGTACCACGAACGTATCGCAAGATGCAGAGCAGGGCAGCCCAATGGGTAGAGCAAGGAGCATATACAAACTGGCTGATAATATGGATGGCATAAGTAATATCAAGACGTGACAAAGTGAGATATACCAAGCAACCAACCAATTTGCGAAACGCAGTAGGATCATCAAGAACAACACCATCGGTAGGAGAAAACTTTGCATGCAATTCGATAGGAGTATCAACAACCTTATCATCAGTGAGATTGGCACGATGAAGGATATCGGTTGCATATTTGGTCTGAGATAAGAGATAACTCTTGGGAGATGAAGCAACCTCAATACCCAAAAAGTAACGAAGAGGATCTGAATCTTTCATCTTAAACTCATGAAAGAGATGGGATTTCAGTTCACTAATAGCAGCAGAATTAGAACCCGTAATAATCTTAGCATCGACATATAATAAGAGAAGAACAAGTCACGTAGACGTGCGATGAACAAATAGAGCAAAGTCATGCATATTAGGATGAAAGTCAAGTTGTAGAGCAACAGAGTGAAAATGCTCATACAAGGCACATGGAGACTGCTTAAGGCCACAGTGTGCACGCCGAAGATGACAAACCAGCCCGGTGGTAGGAGGAAGTCCCAGAGGGGAGCGCATGTAGACTTCTTTAGATAAGTAGCCGTAAGGAATGTATTCTGAACATCTAATTGGAAGAGAGGCCATTGATGCACTGCACTTACAGAAATCAAAGTGCGAACTGTGATTATCTTAGCAACAGGCGCGAAAGTCCCCTCATAATCAATGCCATATTCCTGCGAAAACTCTTTTAGCAACAAATCGAGCTTTATACCTCTCTAAGGAACCGTCTCAATGAATTTTGACCTTGTAAACCCATTTACAACTAATGAGATTATTCCCGCTGGCAAAGAGATCAAATCCCAATTATGAGTTTTGACAAGGATAGTCAACTCATCATTCATGGCATGCACCCAATTAGGATCATGACAAGCTTCTGTATATGGCATGGGTTCAAAATAAGTATGGATGCGAGAAAGAAAGGACCGATAGGAAGAAGAGAAACAAGTATTAGTAAAACCAAGTCTTATCGGGGATGATGCTTGCGAGTGGGATAATGGCGGTCAGAAGGATCGGGATCCAAAGAGGCAAGGTGATGGGCCGTAGAGTCGGGAGGTGAAGCTGGGGCAAGGGAAGAGGTATTACGGCGGGAATAGGCGGAAGGATAGAGAGGAATGAAGATAGAGGAAGAGGGAGCAGTAGGGGTAGGAGGAAGCTCGGAGACGTCCATAGTGGCGATGTATTTTGCAGGAGGAACATCGTAAGGGAAAGGGTCAAGAAGAATGAGGTCGTCCTTTGTAACAGGGGCCAGCTTCGAGGAAAGGGGGAAGTATGGTAGATGCTTGAGAAAGGTGACACGACGGGACACATAACTTTTTAGTCTAGGATCATAGCAACGATAACCTTTCCGGTGGATACCGTACCCCAAGAAAACACATAGAGCAAAACGAGCACTGATTACTGCGGTCCCTCTTGGGGAGAAGAACAAAGAATGTAGACCCGAACACACGAAGAAGGGAATAGTTGGGAAGGTGACCACGAAGACGCACATACGGACAAGTACCGGAGAGGAGAGGGGTATGCATTTGATTTAAGAGATAGGCGGCAGCGAGCATAGCGTCGCCCCAAAAGACAAAAGGGACAGAGGACGAGAGAAGAAGAGATCGAGCAGTATCCAAAAGGTGACGATGTTTTCGCTCGGTGCGACGATTCTGAGTAGGAGTATCAGAACAGGAAGATTGGTGAATGGTGCCACGAGTGGCCAAAAATTCAGTAAATTTAGAAAGAAAGTTTTCCTGCCCAAGTCAGACCGAAGGATTTTGACTATAGTAGAAAATTGAGTGTGTATTATATTGTGAAAATTGCGATAAATTTTGAAAAAATCTGATTTGTGGATAAGTAAATAAGTTCATGTATACCGACTATAATCATCAACAAAGGAAACATAATATATAGAACCGACCTTGGTTGTAATGGGGGAAGGACCCCACAAATCAGTGTGGACAAGTTGAAAAGGAGAAGTAGAAACATAATTATTTTTATTAAATGGGAAGGCAGACATTTTAGCCAAATTACAACCACTGCAATTAGAAATGTCACTAATAGAGATAGTACCCAAAAAACCAGGCTTAACTAAATGTTTCAAATACTCACTAGACAAGTGGCCTAATCTAGAATGCCAAAAGTAAAAAGGAAAAGATTTGTCATTCAAAGAAAAGGAGGAGAAGGCCTGGGAGGGGACGCTAGAGGGAGGTGCAAGTGTTCCAAAATATAGAGGTCACCAACTCTACGTCCGGTCCCAATCTACTTCTTGGATGCCTAATCCTGCAAAGCACAACCAGAAGAAGAGAACAAATTGTCAAAACCCGAATTAGACAATTGACTAATAAGACTTAAAGATAAGTGATGTACATAAAAGACATTAAGAAGAGATGAGGAGGGAGATGAAATAGAGCCGACAGAAACATCATGCATGTGGGAGCCATTTGCAGTAGCAATACTAATTGGGGAAAGGTGGGAAAGACAGTTACTCATAAGGGAAATATCAGGAAGACATATGATGAGCAGAATTTTGTTGATTCTTTTCAGTGGCAGCCAAGAAAACCTGAAACTGTTGAAACTGTTCAAAGGAGAAGGAAGATGGAGTGGTGCCAGAGGTAGATGCCACAAGGGCTATTGGGGGACGGTAGGAGTGTTGTGGAGGCCGAGATAAGGATGGGGTGATTGAGTGAGAAGATGTGCGGCCTTTTGCCTGAACAAGTTTGGGGCACGCAATCTTCCAGTGACCCTTTTGATGGCAAAAACTACATTCAGCCGTAGCTACACGAGGTTTTGGTTTGTCAGTTACTTGAATCAAATGCGAAGTTAGAGTGGGGAGGATTGGTGCCAAAGACTGACTCAAAGTAGCCACGGGAGTGGCAAACACAGACTGAGCAGGAGATGCAATATAAGACACTTTGAACCTGGCCTCCTCGGCAATAATCTCATGCACAACAACATCAATTGAGGGTAAGGGAGAACAATGCAAAATAGCCCCCCGAAAAGGCTCAAATTGATCTCAAAGAGCAATGAGAAACTACACAAGACGTTTCTCCCTGTTAGGGGAAAAACCCACACTTGTATTGAGTGTCGGGGTGTTTATTTATAATTAAACAATGAGATTAGGGTTAACCTAATGGGCCCTAGCCCTAACAACCTAGGCCCATTAGGGTTTATGGAGAGCTAAACCTATTACTAACACTCCCTACACTGAATATAGTTGTTAAGTGATTGCAAATTAAAGGTTCCATAAGAGCCAACTGATCCCAATAATTAGTCATCTCATTGTAAAACTCTTGAACCGATTTATCCTTTTAAGTGGCACGCCGAATAGACATCTCAAGCTCATACTGCTTAGCGAAATTTGACTCCAAATACATAGTTTTTAAATAGTCCCACACTTTCTGCGTTGTACTGTATTCGGAGAAATTCATACAAATATTTGGTTCGATAGACTTGTGAAACAAAGTAAGAACACTGGCATTTTCTCTAGCCCATTTTGCAAGAGTAATTTTGTGGTCGTCGGCTTTTCAATCAGAAGGCTACAATATTGACCCATCTACATATCCTGCCTTGGCCACAATAAAATTTTTCATAACCTGGGATCAATACGAATAGTTGTTAATCGTATGTTGATGGCTTGCGTTTTATCATCCGACATGATGGAAAATAATCAATTGAATGAACAAGAAATGGGTAGGGCTAGTAGATCAAGTCAAAGCGAACACAAAATACCACTGACTGGAGATTGAAAGAGGAATAGCTTACTGTTGCAGATCAAAACTGGAGAGAAACGGAGTTCAGTGCTGCAGATCTAAATTGGAGAGAGAGAGAAGCTCATTGTAGATAAACAGGAGGCAGCAGTAGCTGCAGCTGGCAAAAAGGGGGCAACAGCTGGGGGAGGATGGTAGGAGTCCGGGCGAGGGTGGACGACGGCCGGAGAGGGTTGGCTAAGGCTTGCGAGGGTGGGCGAAGGCCAATGGAGGCAGTCGGCGAGTGGCGGAGGCGGCCGGCAAAGGAGGCTGCTGCTACGTTCAAGAGAAGGGAGGTGATGCAGATGCAACAAAGAGGTGATGGTGATGCAGATGCAACAAAGAGGTGATGCAGATGCTCAACCCTAACCCTAACCGTAGCTTTGATACCATGATAGACGGAAAAGATGATGTATTGCAATATAATTCAGTGAGTTTATTGTACAAGTCAAGAGTTTAAATAGACTAATCCTAGTAACCCTAATGAGATAAAATATAAGATGAAAAGGACAAAAATACCCTTAAAGGTAAGATAAACAAGAAAGAACAAATAAAACTAAATAATAATGGTATGCTATGCTCAGAGAAAGAAGCTTTTCAGTGCACGTATCTCACATTCTAATCAGTTTGTTACTATGCTGACTTTTGCAACTCTATGATTCGTTTGCATGCCTAGCGAAACTGCTTTTGTCAGTTCTTTCATGCTACTTCGTCTAATTTTTATGACTCTGTATTCTTTATTTTGCTTAGTCATTGTAAATTGCTTGAATTTGCTTCAACTTGCAGTTGGTTGAGTGCCCATCAATATATGAGATGCTGCCAAATCCGGATTACAAATGGAAAAAGCAGCCAGAAATTCAGGTTTGGCAGAAGCAATCTAAGGATGGGAATATTTTTGTCAACTTGGAAACCTATGGCCCAATTGAAAATGTTACTCTCTTTGAAGAAGCATTAAGGCATAATGAGGTACTCCCTGACTCATCAGCTGTAGAATACTACATTCTGACAGTGAGATTTTTTTTTTGTTTTAGTGTGTGCTCCCCAAAGGGAGAACAAATCACTTGGGTGCAAAGTTCACTCAACTGAACGTCTACTTCTGTCTGCATTCACCACTAAGATTTTTGTGCTACTTTATTTGATTAATACATGTACCGTTAAGGAAAACCATGGCTTACGAAAACAGATTAAACAAGAAATCAAAACAGGGTAGGGGTTTATAGAAAGGATTATAAGGTTAATTCCAAGTACTTGTTGGTAGAATAATGTCCTATAATTCGCAGCTCCTCTTGGCTGCCTTATTGCTGAAATTGTATGAATGCAGGTAGTAGGATCCGATGGTTTTGGTAGTGGGAAAAGATTGTGGTTTTGGGTGTCGGATGCTTGTTCGGCACTGATAGTCTCTTGACACTCTTTGGACATGTGTGACACTGAAATCAGAGGTGTCCTGTTTTGTTTTTAAAATTTTCGATTGCACACTTCGGGGACTTTGAAACTCAACTCGCAAGGCATCCCTTAGGCAGTAGGGTCCCAAACTTCGCCTTGCTCTTGTGATATACTATGTTTCTCCTCTCCATTCTCTCTCAACATGCACGGTCCACATTAGGGCACTCTCGGACACTGTATGGACTTCCGCAGGACATTAGGGCACTCTCGAGACATAATATGGACTTTCGCGGGACATATCAGCAGTGTAGCATGGCTTGGTTAGGAATGTCTTGTTTTTGTTAGAAGGACCTATTCGTAGTAATTTCTTTATTAATAGTTGGCAGATTATGATGACACTTGTGACTGATTAAACCAGTTTGTTAGAACCCATAAATAAGTAGTATGACAAATTTGAACGGACTAATGCTAAGAAGCACGGGAATGGGTACAGCTACAGGAGACGGACATGGCACGGCATAGACATGCGGACGCATCATTTCTTCAAAAATTAGGACACGGATACTTTGGGGACTCGTCGAATACAGATACACTTATATTCTAAAATGTATCTTATGAATTCATATAAAAGTCAAAAATAAAATTTCCATCAATTAAGATAACAATAAATTGTGTGACATGAAGATAAATCAACAGTCGCAGTATAAGTACTTATGATGTGGACCCAACTTCTCGTAGAGTGTCCACATCGTGTCTGAGTAAACAAACATAATAGAAAAATCAGACAAG
This sequence comes from Arctostaphylos glauca, assembly GCA_019985065.2. Taxonomy (NCBI): domain Eukaryota; kingdom Viridiplantae; phylum Streptophyta; class Magnoliopsida; order Ericales; family Ericaceae; genus Arctostaphylos; species Arctostaphylos glauca. The sequence goes on along the minus strand of JAHSPW020000005.1, from coordinate 20,793,132 downwards.
TATTTAGGTGTGTGCGATACGTCTGAAGAGTGTCGGACATGGATATGTGAGTCTGGTAGATGTGTTCATGCTTCATAGGTCTAATGTGGAAAATGAAGTCGATCATAGTTATTTTATTATAATTAGGGTCTTATTTGGTTATCAATAATTTTTATCTAAACATCGTTTATATGACAGATAAGATTATATTTTTTAGCATGCACCAATGTATCTTTTCCTTTTTTTTTTTTTTTGAGAATTTAAATGCTGGGGTGTCAAGTCAGTGCCATGTCATGTATGGGGAAATCCTATACGAAGGAGATACATTCGATGTCAGTGCTTCGTAGATTGTGGAAGTGTTTATGTATGTATTTCCTGGCTTTGACTATTGCCAAATCAGTGATTGTCAATTAATTGGTTGCAGCTAAGTTACGGTGGGAAGATGGTTGCTCTGCCCTTTAACTTGTCTATCCTCAAATGGGCTACTGGAACTCGCCAAATCCTCAGTAATGGTCAATTACCCAAGGGGGTCTCGTTCTATAACATTTTCGGAACTTCATTCGATACTCCTTTTGATGTTTGGTACGTGACTGAAACTAATCTTTGATTAGGTATACTTAATTATGTTAAGGGCTTGGCTGAACAAGGAGTTTTTAATGGCATGTGAGCATTTACAAGATGGTTTTAAAGCTGGCTGTAGAATAGGATTATATACAAGTAAATCTCCCGGCCATGACTGATCTTAGGCTTGCAGGTAAATTGTGAATACTAAAACATCAACCAGTCTTAGCCTGTGATGTTTTGTTCAAATGAATGTATTGGAATCTAGTGACAAAAAACCTTCGCGCCAAATACCCAAGGACTATTTATCCCAAATGTCTAGGTTCTTCCTTTTCTTGATTGTCTCAAATAACTTTCCATAGTCTGTGCTATACCTTTTAATTTATCTCCGACACCAGTAACTGCTGTGCCAGTGGCTCATATCTTCTGCACAACTACATTATGTGCTGCAATTTGAATTTTCCCGAATCCTAATTTCAGTTTGGAGAACTTATGAAAGCATTACTGAAGGATTTGCAGGAAATAATCCCTGTTTGAGCTTTATTTCCACTAATCTTTCTTTTGCTCTAGTCTTTTCAAAACTTGCCTGTGAATTATTGATGCACTTTGGCAAACAGATTTGATCTCGACCAATTCAATAAGACACAGCAAAGATCCCATTTGTTTCAATTTGTTCAAATGATAGTTGTACCCGAGCACTTCTGCTTTTTCTCAGTATGATTCTGGCACCAACTCATGCACTATATCAATTCTCCTATGAATTTCTCTACCAATTCCATTGCTGAACTTACCTTTCATTAAGTACACCAGATTAGACTTTGCATATTCGCAGCAAAACTTTAAATAAAACATGGTTCACTACCATTTAATTTGACCATTATGTTATGGTTTTGCACAATTTCGTATATTTTCAGACAATGGAGACGCGTCAGTCTCTATTGAAGTTATGCAAGTCCTTTTGGAAGCACATTTTCACTACCATTTATTTGACCATTATGTCATGGTTTTGCACAATTTCGTATGTTTTGGGAGAATGGAGACACTCATTCAATATTTGAAGTTACGCTAGTCTTGTTGGAAGCACATCTGATTTTGACCCATGCACATACCCTGCAGCTATGGTTCAGAAACTTCTCCAATTGAGGACTTGTCAGAAGTATGCCACACAATGGTATGTACTTTGTTGCTCACCTATCTAAGGCAGCTTAAATAGGTATTTCTAGGCCTCAAATATCTAATCCCACATCTGATGAATTATTGACGTAGGACAGATTTGTGAAACATAATGTTTTTTTCTATCTAACGCCGGTTTTGACATAGGTTGGTGTTGAATCTAGTTTGAGGGTTTAGTAAGGTAGAAGGGCTATGGTTTCAAAGTCTTGGCATGATTATTACCAATTGTTGATACTTTGTTCTGATTCAATCATAGTCCACATCATGACCCTGGCATCCTACTTTCTTCTGATTCAATCATACTTTGTTCTGATTTAAATTCTTTGGAAGATTATTGTCAATAGTTGATGCTTTGTTATGATTCAATCATACTCCAAACATGAGGCACACTTACTTCCTTGAACAGCCGCACCTTGGAGTTTTGGTTTTGATCGTGTATGCACTGGAAGTTTGCTGAATGTGAGACATAATATCATTAAATTTAGACGAGTGAATTTTAATTTGTTATGTTTGGTCTATTCCAGCCTGCGTACTCATACGTGGATGGAGATGGAACTGTTCCAGCTGAATCAGCAAAGGTGCTCTCTCTGACCATTATCTATGTGTTTGACTTATCCGATTTTGGCAGTGAGCAATGATGAGAACCTTCAGTAGCAGTGTAAAAGGTGAAAAAGCCAAAAATCGTAATCCTTTTTAAGTGTTAAATTAAGTTAGGAAATTAGATAGAAAACCCAAAATAGCTCAGATGGACAGATCTTGACATCAGGTTTCTACAAAGGGAGAACCATTGTTTTGTGTGTAGTCTACGTGGACAAAAGTCAAAATGCTTTGATATGATATGCACACTAATTTGGAAAGTCTACTAATGTACTTTGGAGAAAGAAACAGAGAAGGATCCACAACTAATACGTAGATCTGCGAAGCCTTTAGGGTTATTCTAGGAGCTTAATATGCAAAGCTATTAATTGTAGGGGTGACCTCTGATTTAGTGGCAAAACCTACTAACCTCTAGGTTGGGAGTACGATTCCGAGGACCACCACTTTGTACAATTGATGTGATAGGCCGAGGGGTCCATCCATGGCTACAAACAAGGCGTACTTTTTTTATAATTTCATTTTGTGAGGTTATTATAGGAAAGAGTTTGGCATCAGAAGGGTGTAATGACATCCAAGGGTATTCAGGCGTATGAGCCCATTAGAAGATGCACATATCTTTATTTCTTGACACAACATACATTCTTAATCGATAATTTTTTTTTTTTATGCAATTGATTAGCTTCTTTGTACTTAAAGGAAAAAATACTTAATATTAAAGTGATAATGATGTAGAACAAGATGCACAAAATTTAAAAAGACGAAAGAGGGGAAATACATAGAGGAATCACGCCTAGTGTTTGATTGCATCACACAATTGCAAAGGAATCATACTTTGCTGGAGATAATTGTCTAAAACTTGAGTCTTTCTGAAGTGCATTATGTAGGGCTATATAGACTTCGAGACTTTCTCACATAATCCATTTCTATAGGCCAACGGACGAGCAGTTAAAGTGACAATGATGTAGAACAAGATGCACAAAATTTAAAAAGAGGAAAGAGGGGAAATAGATAGAGGAATCATGCCTAGTGTTTGATTGCATCACACAATTGCAAAGGAATCATACTTTGCTGGAGATCTAAAACTTGAGTCTTTCTGAAGTGCATTATGTAGGGCTATATAGACTTGGGAGACTTTCTCACATAACACATTTGTATAGGCCAACGGACGAGCTCCCAAACTGCTATTGGATGGATTATTATGGAACTTACCTAAATCTCAGATTGATTGTTCTATTCTCACAATGTACTCTAGCAGTAACAATGTTATACACGGCAAGTTTTATTAGTGTATACGGGGACGCACGCCAAATTAGTTGCAGGTTCTTGTGCTTCTTGTGTAGCGTAACTGAAGGGCACTGTGGTCAACTAGTAATTCTAGTTGAACAATGCATCTGCACTGCACACTGCAATCATACTTATGGCAATAACGCTAGTTGGAGTCTAAATTGAAAGGCATGAGTTTAAATGAGATCTGTACAGAAAGCATCATAGTTCCACGTAATTAGTACATAGAAAACATATTTAAAACTAAAATGACATAAATTAAGTGATTGATGTTCTCGGGTTGCTCTTAGTACATTACATTACCGTGTCATACATGTTGAAAAGTGGTCTTCACTATATACATCTTAAGGAACTTGCATGTGTCGATATACAATGATCCAAAACAGTACTACAGCAGCAATTTGCATTTCCTTTGACTTAACCGCTTGCTCTGAGGGGATCGCCAGCATTAATTATTTATGACAAATGCTCTACACAAACGGTTGAACCCCCTTGTCTGGTTCTGCCATACGCACAAATTTATGAGATGAAACCTTGGTTGTACTTATGGCAGAGTTCTGGTAGCAGATCTCATTTCATAGATGAGAAAAGAACGAGTTTTTCTGCAAAGAAGTACTCATCAGCTTGTTCTTATGCTGGCTGTCTGAGACCTGGAAAAGGGTTGGATTGTAGTTGATTCCTTCAGAAATTCTTTTTCAAGCCTTAAAGAACATGCATTCAGAAGTAGTCAAACTAGTCTTAGGGATGCCTTATATGTGACATGTCATGTCAACACCGGACTTGGGGGATTGTGCAAAGCAGGGCGTGCGGTGCACCAAAGCGACGTCGATTTGGTGCCCCAAAGCCTACCCGAACTACCAAAACAGGCTTTGGGGCGCTAAACCGACGTCATTTTGGCGCACCACACGTCCTGCTGTGCACAAGCAGGCACAAGATATTGATATCACGCCCTCAATTTTAAACATAATAACATTATACATTTACCATTAATAAAGACTCACAACCTCACCAGAATTCTCAAAAGGTGTATTGATGATAGAATAAATCAAAACAAGTTTGAAATAGATTACAAAAGTGGTCACTTCGACCAATGATCATTATCTCCAAAGCCAAAAAAGAATTGAGTGGTTTACATCATTTGAACCGAAATAAATAAAATACGAGTTACATTATATCTTTTAAAAAATGATATATAAAAGATGTTAAGTAATTTCTCCGATGCAGCTTTCAAAAGTATGCATGTCGATCCATACATGCCAAGCACTCCATGCTATCACTCCAAGGTTGTACCTGAAAATAAAGAAAGGTTGAGCTCGACAATTCAGTAGGAAAGTCTACACACATATTACATGCATATGACATGATATGATAAGTCATACAAACATTTATATCAACACAAAGAGTGATAGAATGAACGGAAGCAGTATTACGTTGTGAGAGGGAGAGCATGAATAACTCTATTATGCACCATAGTTCTTTGATCCATTCAATTAAATTCCATGAATAACGTGTATCACCAATTTGTTCTCGTTATGTGTCAAAGTGTCATTCCTGGCATTTTTCCGAATGAGACCAGTACATATCAACTTGGCATTCTTGAAGATTTTCCGTTCATAATCATTCCTGACACTCTCGATGGCATTTCAGTTCATTCCTGGCACTCCTGAAGGCATTCCAGTTCATTCCTGGCACTCCTGAAGGCATTCCAGTTCATGGCCCTGTCTAGCATTCCTAAAGGAGTCTAGTTCGGTGTCACGTATGTCACGTGTCTCATAATGTCCTGTGTCGTATCGTAAAAATGTGCACACGAGTCATAATGTTCATCACTTTCACCCACCAAGTTTGATATCAATGTGTCATATGATTCACTTCCTTTGTTCTCATTAATGGCATGATACAATGCTTAACATGATCTAAAATAATAAATAAAAGTCAACATTTAATGTCTAAGAAATTTCCAATTCAAGTAGGAAAACACGTCGAAACAAGTGTCTAAGTATGACAAAACCATTGAGAAATTTCAAGGTTGAAGGCACCTGTGTGTCCAAAAATAAAGCATCGGTGCTTGGTGAAATTCTAAGATGCTGTAAGCAAATGACAGCGGTGTCACAAAAAACAAGGCACCGGTGCTTAGTCCAAAATTTGAGAATTTGAGAACAATTTGAAAGGGAGGCACCGGTGCATCAAAAATCAAGGCACCAGTGCCAAGCACCAAAACTGAGATACAGAGAGCAATTTAAAGGGAGGCACCGGTGCATCAAAGATCAAGACACCGGTGTCAAGCACCAAAACTGAGATACAGAGAGCAATTTAAAGGGATGCACTGGTACCAAGCACCAAAACTAAGATACAGAGAGCAATGGGCACCGGTGCTACAAAAAACAAGGCACCGGTGCCTCGAGCACGAACAAAGGCATTTTTTAACAGATTTAAACTATGAACTTAGGGCTTCTCAACTCAACTTTAAGGCATCAAATGACAACCAAATCAAATCCTATACGTGTAATAAGTGTGAGAAATCCTTGGCTCTTCTGGATTCAAGAATCAAACCCCTAACTTCAAGCCCTAGCTTCCAAATGATGTAAAATGTCAAATACACCTCCTCCAAACAAATGGTTGCAAACCACTGCCGGGTATCAACCAAGGGTGAGAAAAATGTGTAGAATTTTGAAGGAATCGAAGTTTGGAGCAAGATTTTCGGATGGAGTTTTGGATGAATGCTCAACGTGAGGGAGGGAGAGAGAAAAATGGGTTTATGTTATAATCAAAATCTTGTCTGATATAAACCAAATACAATACTCAAAATGATACTTACACCCCTAGATTTCACAACATGCTACCAAAAGCCCCGAAAGTTGCCATGTTATATCACATTGACCCCAAATCATGTTATTACACCAGTTTTTACACTCCACATTAATTATTTTTATTAACCCGTATATTAATATAAAAATTTAAAATTTTTCAGGTCTTCACATCCTTCTCTACTTAAAAAAATTTCATCCTCGAAATTATATAAACATAACACGAGTTATGCATCAACAATGCCAAAAGAAAATACCACAATCATGATTTAACAAGTCCATGAAATTAGCTAAGCGCAATAACATGCTACATGTATTGATAATGCCAAATCAAATATCACAATGTAATGACTATCAAGTCCACAATGATCAAGTTCCAACAAATTACACAATCAAGTCGTAAACAAGTGAGGGTATTTCTTTCTAACTTCATCTTCTCGTTCCCAAGTCAACTCTTGCTTGCCTTTGTTGCTCCATAACACTCGCACTAATGGTACCGTCTTGCCTCGTAATACCTGTTCGCGTAAATCAAGGACACGTATCGGTTCCTCCCACACATAAGAAGCATCGGCTTCCAACTCAAGTTCGGACCACTCAAGCACGTGCGACGGATCCGGTTCATACTTTCTCTAACATCGAAACGTGAAAAACATCGTGTACACCCGACAATCTAGGCGGCAAAGCCAAACAGTATGCAACTTCTCCAATCTTCTCAATAACATCAAATGGCCCAATGTACCGCAATGAAAGTTTATCCTTCCGCCCAAAACGTGACAAATCCCGTCTCGGTGATATTTTCAAAAACACATGATCCCCCAACTCAAATGATAAAGGGCGACAATGACGATCAGCATAACTCTTCTGTCTACTCGCAGTAAGCAACCTCTGACGGATCAACTTGATCTGTTCGGTTGTCTCCTCTTGTGTTGCCAAAAGTCGTTGGCGAATCGTTCTCATACTCTCGGTGGTCTCTCCAATCAAGTTCGGTCCGACTAAAATCGTCTCTCCCAATTCAGTTCAACAAATGGGTGATCTACACGGTTTCCCATACAAGGCCTCATAAGGTGCCATCTCGATACTGGATTGATAACTATTGTTGTATGCAAACTCGACAAGCGGTAAGTGGTCCTCCCAACCGTCAAGAAAATCCAAAACACAAGCCCGTAGCATGTCTTCTAAAATCTGAATTGTCCGTTCGGATTGTCCATCTGTCTGAGGGTGATATGTAGTGCTAAATAATAAGTTCATGCCAAGCGTTGCTTGCAAACTCTGTAAAAAACGAGCGGTAAACCGCGGATCTCTATCCGATACAATGGATACAGGAATCCCATGAAGACGAATGATCTCACGAATATACAAGCGATTAAGCTTCTCCACTGAATTGGTCATCTGAATGGGTAAGAAATGGACAGTCTTCGTCAAACGATCAACAATCACCCAAATGGCGTCATGCCCCCTTGGCGATTTCGGTATACCCGAAACAAAGTCCATCGTAATATTCTCCCATTTTCACTCAGCTACAGGTAAAGGTTGCAACTCCCCAGCGGGTCGTTGATGCTCGGCCTTCACTTGCTGACATGTAAGACACCTCGCCACGAAATTCACCATGTCGCGTTTCATTCCGGACCACCAAAACTGTCTAGCAGGTCATGGTACATCTTCGTTCCCCCTGGATGAACGGCCAAAGGAGAGTGAAGAAATTTTCGTAAAATATCTTCTCGACACGAAATAGATACAAATAGTTTTCCTCGGTAACTAAACTCTGATCGTCGTGAATCATCCATCCGTCTCGTGCATTGCCACTGAAGAACTTCTCGCGTAACTCGTTTGTTTCCTCATCGTGTTGTTGGGCATCACCCACTTGAGTTGATAAAGTTGAATGCACTGTCAAATTGCACACAGTCATTCCTTCCCGAACTTCCTCAAAACACATCGCATAAGGCCCCAAAACTTGAATCGTCTTCCACTCGTGGATCGCCAAACTCGCTAGATGCGTCGGTTTTCTACTCAAAGCGTCTACCACTACGTTAGCCTTTCTCGAGTGATATTGCAACTTGAAATCATAATCTTCAATGTGCTCCATCCAACGGCATTGTCGCAAATTCAGCTTTTTTTGGGAGAACAAGTACTTCAAACTCTTGTGGTTGGAAAATATCTCAAACTTCTCATCGTTTAGGTAGTGTTGCCAGATCTTCAAGGCAAAAACAACGGCTCAAGCTCCAAGTCATGCGTAGGATAATTTCTTTCATGAACCTTCAACTGTCGTGATCCATATGATACCACCCGTCTTGTCTGCATCAAAACACATCCAAGTCCTTCCCTTGAGGCATCACAATAAGCTGAGTAACCAACTCCTCTTTCCGGAACAATCAAAACTAGCGCACTAGTCAAATGCTTCTTTAACTCTTCAAAAGCAACCTCGCAAGCATCATCCCATACAAAACGTGTCCCCCTTGCGTATCAACCGCGTCATCGGAGCCGCCAAACAAGAAAAGTCTAGGACAAAGCGACGATAGTACCCGGCTAACCCTAAGAAGTTGCGAATATCGAAAACACTCTTCGGTCGAGGCCAACTCATAACAGATTCCACCTTTCCTGGATCAATAGATACACCACTCTGCAATACGACGTGCCCCACAAATTTCATCTTGGATAACCAAAACTCACACTTACTGAGCTTGGCATAAAGACAATGTTCCCTCAAAAGTTCTAGTACAACGGCAAGGTGAAACTGGCGCTCTTCCTCCGTAGGTGAGTAATCAAAATGTCGTCAACAAAAACCACCACAAATCGATCAACGTACTTACGAAAAATACGATTCATGAGGTCCATGAATGTAGCCGGCGCGTTCGTCAACTCAAAAGGTATAACCACGAACTCGTAGTGTCCATAGAGCGTACGAAAAGCAGTCTTGGCAATATTTTCCGTCCGAACCCTCAACTGATGATAGCCCAATCTCAAGTCAATTTTTTAAAAGCATGTCGCACCTCGAAGTTGGTCAAACGAATCATCAATCCTCGGCATCGGATACATTCTTCACGGTAACACGATTAAACTTACGATAATCGATGCACAATCTCAATGATCCATCCTTCATCTGCGCAAACAAGGCTGGTGCTCCCCATGGTGATGTACTAGGGCGAATAAATCTCAGGTCTTGTAACTCCTGCAATTGTGTCTTTAACTCCTTCAATTTGGTTGTGCAAAACGATAAGGTGACATCGAAATTGGAGCGGTACCGGGAAGTAAATCTATCGCAAACTCAACCTTTCTCTCGGGAGGTAAACCAAGCAACTCAGCTGGAAATACATCCGGAAAATCACGGACCACTAAAGGTAACTCTCCACGTGCGGACACATCCTCGTCCAAAGTCAAACTCGCCAACAAAGTATAAATAGATTCTCGCTCTCGAGATCCCCACAAATAAGGCTCCAACGATACTCAACGTTCTCCAAAGAACTCAAAACAACCCCCTTCAGGTCAGCAAATGCGAACTCGGCGTTTAAAACAATCGATAGTGGCATGAAAAGTAGATAACCAATCCATACCCTGAATGACATCAAATCCCGACATGTCCAAAACGATGGAGTCAAAGATGAAACGACGGTTAAGGATGACAAGCTCACAAGCTCTACAAACACGACAAAGTGGAGACCTACCTCTAAGAGGAGTCTCGACGAACAAAGGTGACTCAAGACTGTTGGTCTCTAGCTCCAAGGCATATACAAATGATGTAGCAATGAAAGAATGCGATACTCCAGAATTAAATAAAACTCTAGCAAAAGAGTGAAACAATAAGAATGTGCCCCTCACAACTGAAGCCTCTGGAGTCTGTGAGGAAGATGGTGCAGCAGTAGACATAATATTGAAAACTCTTGGGCATGCTGAGCCTGTGCATAGCCACCTCGGTGTCCTGAACCCGATGTAGGTATCGACAAACTCTGCCCCTGCCAACATGGGAACCCTAAACTGAAGTAGTTTGACGGAAGTGGGGCTGATGCTGCCTCTGGGTACCCCTAAATTGCTGTTGTTGCTGTCCACGGTCCTATCGTGGCTGCTGAACAGAACCTGCGTCACTACGTGGACCCGTCCCCTGGGGACAATTTCTAGCCACATGGCCTGGCTGGCCACAAGAGTAACAAACCTTCGGTTGCATCGTACACTGATTACAAACATGGCCTGGTTGGTTGCACCGATGGCACACAACAGGTGGTCTCGAAGTATCCTAGAATTGGAGAAAGTAGGTGGCCTGAGATTCGAATGGCCCTATGGAGATTGAAATTGATCTCTCTGTCGTTTGCGCCCTCGACTCCCGGAGCTCCTTGAAGATGACGAATTTTGCATAACACCTGACTGTCTTGGTTTTCAAACTCTAGAATCTCGTTGTGCCTCCCTAGGCAACTCCACACTTCTTGCACATTCAATAATTTCAGCAAAATTCATCTTGTGCTGGCTCACCACGAGCCTCCTCACAGAAGAGTGAAGACCCCTCTCAAAACGACGGCACTTGTGATCTTCCGAAATTACTAGCTCTGGTGCAAAGCGGGATAAGCTCTGAAATTTCACAGCATACTCTGATACTGTCATAGTTTCTTGCTCGAGCCTCTCAAACTGTATACGCAATTGCTCGCGATAGGATTCCAAAAAATATCGATATTCGGAAAGAACCTCAAAATCAGCCTAAGTCATGTCTTCAACATCTGGCTCATCAACTCTTGCCATATGCCTAGCGGCTCTTCGAACAACCTTCCTTACTTCAAGGATAGACTCCCACCATTCGTTTGCTTCTCCGATCAATTGACATGCCACAATAGAGACTCTAAGGTCATCCTCCACTATTCTCAAAGCCTTGAACAGCTTACGGATCTCGGAAAGCCAATGACTAGCTGTGAGAAAATCACCACCTTCTTTGCTGAATTGTGGAGGGTTAAGACGGCGAAACTCTTTAATAGCATCGATCGCCTGATCACTTGGATGGGCTCTAGCAGCCTTATTTATCCTATTGGCCTCGGCTAATGCCGCCACAAACACCCTTGCGAACGTGCTTGGAGCGATCGGCGGTTCAACGTTCTGTTCCACTTCCTCGTAAATTTCCTCTGCCCGTGGAACATCCCTCTGTTGACGCACAACATCTTCTAACGGTATCTCACGATAACGGCCTCGGCCTCGAGGTCCACCCAATCTTACCCCACGTCTTGGAGGCATAATTCTATAAAAATAAAAACAATACTACCAATATCAAACGACTGTTGCCATCACAAGACCAATATCAAACAGGAATCCCTAGCTAAAGGGTCAACATCCACATATCATGGTACTTAAATAGTATGAAATGTCAATGCATGTTATGCACACAAGACACACAAATTATGTCTAAATACAACGAGTTTGAACCCAATGAGACTTAAAAGTCTTCCCACGATCCTTAGGTATTCTACTATGGAGCTTTGATACCAAGTTGTCACGTCCTCAATTTTAAACACAATAACATTATACATTTATCATTAATAAAGACTCACAATCTCATTAGAATTCCCAAAAGGTGCATTGATGATAGAATAAATCAAAACAAGTTTGAAATAGATTACAAAAGTGGTCACTTCGACCAATGATCATTATCTCGAAAGCCAAAAAAGAGTTGAGTGGTTTACATCATTTGAACCGAAATAAATAAAGTACAAGTTACATTACATCTTTTCAAAAATGATATATAAAAAATATTAAGTAATTTCTCCGATGCAGCTTTCAAAAGTATGCATGTCGATCCATACATGCCAAGCACCTCATGCTATCACTCCAAGGTCGTACCTGAAAAGAAAGAAGGGTTGAGCTCGACAGCCCAGTAGGAAAGTCTACACACGTATTACATGCATATGACATGATATGATAATTCATACGAACATTTATATCAACACAAAGAGCGATAGAATGAACGGAAGCAGTATTACGTTGTGAGAGAGAGCATGAATAACTCTATTATGCACTATAGTTCTTTGATCCATTCAATTAAATTCCACGAATAACGTGTATCACCAATCTGTTCTCGTTATGTGTCAAAGTGTCATTCTTGGCATTCCTGAAGATTTTTCGTTCATAATCATTCCTGACACTCCTGAAGACATTCTAGTTCATGGCCCTGCCTAGCATTCCCGAAGGAGTCTAGTATGGTGTCACGTATGTCACGTGTCTCAATAATGTCCGTGTCGTATCGTAAAAATGTGCACACGAGTCATAAAGTTCATCACTTTCATCCACCAAGTTCGATATCAATGTGTGTCACATGATTCACTTCCTTTGTTCTCATTAATGGCATAATACAATGCTTAACATGATCTAAAATAATAAATAAAGGTCAACATTTAATGTCCAAGAAAAAGTAAGTTTTAGAGTTCACGGAGTTCAAATTCAAGTAGGAAAACACGTCGAAACAAGTGTCTAAGTATGACAAAACCATTGAGAAGTTTCAAGGTTAAAGGCACTGGTGCTTGGTGAAATTCTAAGATGCTGCAAACAAATGGCAGCGGTGTCACAAAAAAAAAGCACCGGTGCTTAGTCCAAAATTTGAGAATTTGAGAATAATTTGAAAGGGAACCACCGGTGTGTCAAAAATCAAGGCACCGATGTCAAGCACCAAAACTGAATTTAAAGAGAGGCACCGGTGCATCAAAGATCAAGCCACCGGTGCCAATCACCAAAACTGAGATACAGAGAGCAATTGGCACCGGTGCTAACAAAAATAAGGCACCGGTGCCTCGGGCACGAACAAAGACATTTTTTAACAAATTTCAACTATGAACTTGGGGCTTCTCAACTCAACTTCAAGGCATCAAATGACAACCAAATCTAGTCCTATACGCATAATAAGTGTGAGAAATCTCTACATCAACTTTCGGATTCTAGAATCAAACCCCCAACTTTAAGCCCTAGCTTCCAAATGATGTAAAATGTCAAATACACCTCCTCCAAGCAAATAATTGCAAAACACCACCGTGTATTAACCAAGGGTGAGAAAAATGCGTAGAATCTTGAAGGAATCGAAGTTTGGAGCAAGATTTTTAGATGGAGTTTTAGATGAATGCTCAACGTGAGGGAGGGAGAGAGAAAAATGGGTTTGTGTTATAACCAAAATTTTGTATGATGTAAACCAAATACAATACTCAAAATTACACTTACACCCCTAGGTTTCACAACATGTTACCAGAAGCCCCCAAAGTTACCATGTTATATTACATTGACCCCAAATCATGTTATTACACCAATTTTCACACTCCACATTAATTATTCTTATTAACCCGTATATTAATATAAAAATTCAAAATTTTCTGGGTCTTTACATTGATCTTTGGATTGTTAACTTGGGAGGTAGAAATTTTTACTAGTCAACATCTGAAGTTGGTTTATATTGTGTAGATAGAGGGCAAGGGAAAAACATTAGATATGAAGTTGCTACTTCCACCCAAAAAGTGGACAAGGTAACTTAACGGAACAAATATTGGTAAAAGCATACTAATGGTTACTGGTCTTCTACCCATAGGCCGTGTATGATTGGCCAGATTAATGAGGGAATACATCATCCAGCTGAGTAATCCCGCTGGGGTAACAGGGAGGGATTACTAGTAGTAATACCACATACCTCGAGGTATTGTGTATTCCATGTTGCGTGAGATTGGTTGTTGTGTGGTATTGGACTACAATCCCTCCTCTAATTGTTGTGGTCATAAGGTGGACTCTTCATTCTCTTGGATCTATAGTCCGATTCCGTATATAATCCACAACCAATCAAACTGCTACTGGAAACTAGCATACAGATGAAGATCACTGATATTGGTTGCTGTCCTGGAAGGAACTTGGTTGTTATATCGGTCATGGTATATATATGCAAACGGTTATATTACATCATAACTGGGACAAGTTGGTCATAAATGCCCCGGTCAAACCTGGAAACAGAACTTCAACTCAAGCCAAATATTCTTCAGGAAACTACATCTGGCTGTTGCTTTTAGCCATCAATCACTCCCTAATTTTTCCTTACTATTTAAAGAGCATTTCTTTCCCGTAATTTTAAACTACACCCATAATTTTAAACTACTCTTTAGTGAACTTGGGACCTAGCTTAAGTGGTAAACTGTGCAAATGGCTTGGTTCATGTCGGGAGTCGAATATTATTTTCCCTTGCATTTTGTGTTTATCTTCCTAGCTTTCCTTTTGTAATTCTTGCAGGCTGATGGATTTGCGGCAGTCGAAAGAGTAGGAGTTGCTGGTAGTCATCGTGGACTCTTACGTGACAAAAATGTATTTCAGCTTGTTCAAAACTGGTTAGGAGTTAGCGATAAGGTGAGCAACCATAAGAAAGCTTCCAAAGTAATGGATATTGGTTCGGATTAAGTTGTTTGTGTAAGATTGAACTGTCATGAACTGTTCAAAGAACTTGTAAAGGGACATCACTTGGGAGAATGCACAAACATCATGATGTTGAAAGTGTGAAAATGTGGATTCTGAGTTTTGAGTGTAACTACTTATGTATAGTAAAATGGATTTCTTCTTGTGACTTGTTTGGGAATGGCAGTCTGGACATACGTTAGGGTTGCTCCAATCTGACCTAATGGTCACAAGTTCGAGTTGCGAAAACAGATTTTCTTCTTGCAGGCTTTAGAATGTGTACATCTAACTCTTCCATAGATCGTGTAGTAGCGCAAGTGTCATGCAGTTGGTAGGTTGTCTTTGACTTCTGTGACTCAATCTTGCTGGTGGTTTTGTGATTTTCTTTATCGTTCTGAACTCGACTCTTCTTGAATTTATACCCAGCTTAAATTCTGTGATTCACAGTCACTAGGTTTATTTCTGTATTTTTTGGGTGGATTTTTAAGGGGACTTTATGAGTTTACACTTGAGATAAAGGCAGAGCAAGTCTTGGAGCCTATTGGGCCCATGCAGATTCACGTGGGGGTATAACAAGAAATCTGACGAAAGATGGGCCTTCTGTTTCTACTGCCCTTATCCTTGTCATACTACTATTCTCTCTCTCTCTCTCTCTCTCTCTCTCTCTCTCTCTCCAGTTTTCTAGCTGTAACTCAGATGTATACATGTATCATTGTGGAATGTGTTCTTGGTTGGGGTTTGAAACAAAAATCCGCTCATTGTAATTACCTGAGAACTAGGAAGTCCCAAGTGGGAAGAGAAGTTGTAGAAGAAGAAAGGGTTTTTAGCATGAAGTACAGTTTCTCAGAATGTACAAGTTGAAACTTCAAGGTGAGTATAGTAAATATCACAGTGTGATAGGGGGCCGGGCTGTAAGCGTACCAAGTGGGCTGGTAAAGTTTCTAGAAATAAATTTAATGGGGTTGACGTCTTTCCTTGAAATGACTTGAGTTCTCATTTTATAAACTTAGTCAGCCCAGTACCGGATTTATTAATATATGCTGGAATGTGACTGGTGAGTGCAACATGGTCCTACGTGACCTGTGCTTTCTCTGTCACCTAAAAAAAAACGAAAAACAGCGGCCTGGCTTTGCCAGTTACAAAAAGAAAAAAACAGGGTCATAGAAAGTCAACTGTAATGGCAACAAACAGTTACGGGGTAATTTGGGATCTGTGGAAGAATAAGAAACAAATTACAAATAAGCAAAGTAGAAGATTAGAAATTCCAGATTCATGAAAACCTATATAATTGTAAAAGAAAAAAAAAATTACAATACTATCTCCTACGTTTTTTTTATATATGATTATAAATTACCATTCTAGGGGAATTTAAATACACTAAAACATTTGACAAACTACTAGACTAAATAAAAGACATGTTAAGTTTATATATAATAAGTATGAGCATAACTTGATTAAACGCATGATATGACTAAATCTATAATTTGGGTAATACAAAACATAGGTCATTACACCTCAGGTTTAGTCAAAATTTTGGCTCAAGTCGCATCACAAAACTAATTCCAGTGATATTTATATTTCAAATTCTTCATACGTTCTCAGGGTGGAATCTAACCAATGTCAAGTTATCTTTTAATATGTGGCAAACACTCCTGAGTCCATATAAGTAAATCATATTTTCATGTGAATCATAGACATGTATTGTTATAATAAAACAATATAACAATATAATAATTACGCTTCCAAATAGCATACTAGCATAATGAGATGACATGGTATCATGTCAAGTAATAATCCAAGTATGACACAAGGTAATAATCCATTCTGGCGTAACATAGTTGACATATCAAACATTTAAGGACAAAGTGACTCTTCAAGGTGGAAGTCATCTGCATGGGTTAGGATGTAGACCCAGATGGAGCTCCAAGGTTTGGAACTCAGGTGAGGCAGAGGGGAAGTACATACGGATGGATGTGAGGGTTCTAGTAAAAAGAGTTTTCCAAAGGGTTAAGTCATGTAGTTGGGGTGAAAGTTCATCCGGATGGAATGAGTTCCTCCAAGGCAAATTCTAGATACAAAGGCATAGTTCATCCGGATGGTGGGTCGTTTTCAAGCTGGAGGAGCTTACTCCATTGATGAAAACTAAGATTTTCAAACAAGTTGAAAATATTGAAATAGAGAATCAAGAATAAGAAAATTTACTTCTAAGTGCTAAAGGATGATAAAATGATTGATTGATTAGGAAAATTTAGAACGCACTCCGAACTATCATACATCAAGTGGGTCTCTTCTTTCTCATTCTTCTCCTTGCTTTAGCTTCTTACTCCTTCCTCTTGCCTCTTCTTCTTGCTCCTCCTTCTCCCACTCTAGATTTATCTCAACTAGGAATATAGATGATGAATGGTGTATCAACTTAAAGAAGGGAGTAGTATTTATGGGCCGTGGAGGAAAGCGCATCCAGTGGGTAGTAGGAGATCATGGATGATGGAAGGATCAAATGAGTTGGGGTGGAGGGAAGAAATGACTGCTATGGAAGTGACTCCCATGGTAGGTTGATTTGAGATCTGTTGTGGGCTACCAATACTAGGCCTGGGGACTTGAACAAGAAAAAAAAACAGAGTGACGTAGGATGTTTGTCGAACACTTGATAGTCATCCGGATGTGGTGAAGATCATCCAGATGGGAGATGTCTTCAGGGTTAAGAATCATAAGGCAAGTTATCCATATGAGATAATTGATTCATCCGGTTGCAAATGTGAAAGTTCATCTGGATGAATACAGGATATCCGGATGAGAATGATATGCCAAAGGTAAATCTAGGTAGTAATAATAAGATCAAATCGTAAAGTATGAGGATTAAGGTTTAATTTATTACGAAATTTTTTGGGTTCTTACACAATGTAACTCAGCTCTTGTTTTTCTTTTTCCCTCTTTATAGCCCATTGAAACTTTTTCCATCCCGTTTATGTGGTTTGCACATGTGCATATGTGTATTTGATTATGTGGAATGTACCAATGAGTGGAGTATAGGAGTGGTAATTAGTTATTTTGAGTAATTTTACCATTTTGCCTCTATTAATTATTTCATGTTAAAATAGTTATAGTTGTAAAAAATTATATTTACGGGGTAATTTCATAAATAACTTTTGTGACATAGCCTCATAATCTTATTCACACATGTTGGCTTGAAATACCTTCTAGGGCCTAGAATTGAATGCAAGCATGTTTGAAAGAGCTGTTACTTATGATTTTCAAAAAGATTAACTTGACTATTTGAAACCAACAACTATTAGACGTCTATTTTATCTGTTCTCTTATTTCAATAAAGAAATTTTTTCTCAAGTGTTAAAACGAGGATTATAAATATCAAAAATCAGAATACAAAGAGAGTCAAGAAAATAAATAAAATGTTTCTTCGAATAGTAACTTGATGATAAACTTACATTTGAGAAGTTGTGTCAAGATCCAAGTATTTCGAAGAAGTTATGACCTACTAATATAAGCAGTACAGCTGTTGTTATAACTATGAGTTAATTTACAGCTAACTACTGGAAAAGATTACGCAACATGAATTATGAAAAGATATGCCTCTGAGGTTTGTTTTATGGGGGGCTTCTTCTTCAATTATCTATGCCATTTATAGAGAACAATTGAAACTTGTGCATTGCCCATGATAGAAAATTGAAAGATAGAATGGGAACGTTGGACAATTGAAAGATAAATGAGGTTTTTTATCTTCTTGACTCTTTAAATTCTGATTTGATTATTTTTTGAGTTTGATTAAAGAACATGTCTTTACTTATCTTCATTGATATAAGAGAATAATAACAAGACTGCCTCGTAGTAATTGATTGTTAAAGTGTCGAATTAACTTTTCTAACAATGATAATTACAAGTCTTTATTTGACACGCTCACACTCAATTCTAAATGAGTAAGTTTACATATACACCCTTTGACTTACACTTTTTTACACTCTACGTATATTGCACATGAGCTTCACCCACTTAACCCTTAAAAGAAAATAAAAAATCAATAATCAATAATCAAAAGATCAAAATCTCATACAAGGTATGAGAGTGTAATAACCCAATAATTTTTAAATAATAATAATGCATTTCTTATTCGTAGTTTAAATTTTAATTCGTTTTTAATTCAGCTTTGTATTTTAGTAAACTGTTTAAATGAGTTCTAGGCTGTTCGAGCGACCTTAGTATTTGTAGACCACTTGAGCGAACTCAAGGCCGCTTGAGCAACCTGTTTGAATTTCGAATTCAAGAAGTGCTGCGATTGTTCATTAATGGGGGAAAATGTTCTGGTTATTAGAATTGATTCGAGATTTTTATTCGATTTTATTACGCGATTAAGGGGTTGGATCTCTACTTAAACGAGGGTACACGTCATTTTATTTTTACAAAATAGTTTAAGGCTATAGTTAGAGAGTTTGAGAGAGAAATAGAGGTATTCTTGAAATTGAGGCTTTGTTCGTTTGCAAATTCGCTGATCCGAGGTCTTTTTGCTCGCTAACCGTCACAATTGAGGTAGGGAATTTCATTACCAACCCTTGGAATACGAAATACAGTAGGTAAAGTTATCGATTTTGAGATTGAAAGCATGCTAGGGATAGGGTTTTCTGTTCATTGTTATAAAGCATGAAATTCATTTAATTGTGATTTGATTCATGAAATTGTTTTGGGGTTTACGATTTGAGATATATGGATGTGTTGTTGCCTATTTCAAATTTTGTTTTCGATATTCGAAGCATGATTTAGGATTTGAAAGAGCATAATTTTGAACAGTACTAGAAAATCAGAATCTGATGAAGAAGAAACTTCACTCGAGCGACCTCACAAATTTATGTCAGATTTTGGTAATTTTTTACTAAAACCAGAAAAATTCAATTTTAGGCAAACCGCTCGACCGAGTTCTAGGCCGCTCGTATTTACAGAATATTGTTTGGGCCTCCTGGCAGCAGATTCAAACCTTGTCCCATACTGATATGTATGTACACATTGCACAAGCATCCAGAAAATATGTTTTGTATGATCACGAGTTTTCAGAGAGCTACTTGTGCAGTTTGACCAAGCTTTGACCATGATTTTGTGTGATAACGCATGTTAGTAGGTGCTAGGTACGTGTAAATGTGTTAATCACTAAAGTTGCGAAGAATGAAATGTGATAACAAGTGGATAAAGGAATGAGTCGTCATGCTAGTTAAAGTTGTTAAATGATGATAAGTTGACATGTGTTGTTATGGCCGTCGTGCTGATAGTATGTCGAGGTCGGTGTGCCAACTGTTGAACATAAATGAACTATTGTACTTGGAAACGTTGATAGTGAACTTAAGCATGATTTGGTGATTATGTGATAACCTAGAATCCGCGATAGGGACACCGGTTTGGATGCTACCGTAACATGCAAGCGAAGGGTGTTAGGTGAAAACATTATAAAGAAGTGAAACATGTAGTGACCAATCAGTATGTTTAAAGGATAAATGGAATTGTTGGCCGTGTTGCTAAGTGTTGTTGGTTGTCGTGCCAAGTGTTGTTCCATGTGGGTTTGAGTCCCATCGGGCATCGTCCCGCTTGTTAAAGACTCCAACTAGGAGATGGGTGTATTCAGTTGGAGATGACTTCGGAGTGCGTCTGTATCGACAGCTCCGGGACCCGAGGGAGTGACAACCTTGTCTTGGGCGACCTTGAGCCGATAAAAGGGAAGCAGCTAAAGTTCGTTGGTACCTGACTTGGCGAAGTCACATTATCGATTGGGTTTAGTTAGAGTGAAGTAGGTATTGACTCGAGTAGACAGTAGAAGGTCTTTGCCTTGCCTCGGCAAGGACTTGTCAATATCAATCGAGTACTCTATACTAGATAGTCGGGTAAGAAGGAATGTTGGGTGAAAAAGATATTCTTCAAAACTTAAAGAGTAACAACGGCATAATAAACTTATGTGACTTTAATTTATGCACTTTAACGTTGTTCATGTGTTTAAATTGACTCTTGCATTGATTTTGGTATTGTAAATTTCCGGGGTTATTTGTTTGTCTGCGTATAGAGACTGAGTATAATATTATGTAAGAAGATATAATATTCTGTAAGAATATGTATGGATATGATATTCAATAGATATAGAATTCGATATAAATAGAAGGATATCATGTATTTGTTTTGACTATATATAAACTCTGATACGGTGAGAGTTGAAACTTAATTGTTCGTTTTGTTTTCATAATAACCATTATATGACAAGATTGTCCTCCAATTTATTTGCCTACTTTTTAGTTTTACAAAGTAAAAATAAATGATGAACTAAAAACTGTTGATTAATTTTAACAAAAGGAATTATAATTAAATCTTTTGATACGTTCTTCTTTTAGTGCTCTATGAATTTTAATTTTAGTTTTTTGACAGTTGACAATAGGAAAATGGAGAAAAGCCGATGATTTTGAATTTCTTTTTTTATTCAAAAAAATTATATTCATTAATTTTGTATTAAATGTTTATAGATTATTGATGAAAATCTTAAAAAAATAAATAAAGTATGAACCACATTTAAAAAATAAAAAATAAAAAAACTAAAAGTGATTTTTTTGAATTATTTTTGCTTTTTAAATTTTTTTATCATAATCTTTTATTTTTTATGTTGTTCTCGTCAAGAAAAATCAATTATTTACATATTCCAAGACAAAACCAATAAATGCGATTTGTTTAATAACACATGAAAAAAAAGATCAAATTGGTGAAATTTTGTTCCTTTTAATTTGAATAGTTAAGATAATTGAGAAATTAATAACAAAGTAAATTTTCCTAACTTTTTAAACATGCCAAAGTAACAAATATTTAAACTAAATAGAAGTGAAATTAAATTTCCTTCTTATTTTTCTTTCTTTTTCATTTCTCTTACAATTTTGCCTTCGATGTTTTGTAGGGCTTTAGTTTAGGATAATATTGTTATTGTTCTATTTTTTATAGCCAAAGTATCTGGTCAGTTTTAAAATTAATTCAATTTATTGTGAATAGTTTTTGGAAGAGCAATTCTACCGAATACTTATGGAGTCCATTTAAAGTAAGGGTTTTATCCAGTAAGAGTTAATAATACTTGAGAAGGTTTTGGACCTGGAACATAAGAATGAGCGTACCTCTATGTTCTAATCGCATATTGTTATTATTATCTTATTTAGAGAGAGGGAGTTTATAATTGATATTTTATCCAACTTTTCTTTCTTTATATTGTTATCCACCCTCCTCCTTTATTCTTCAAACAACCAACCACTTGGTGCAATAAAGATGGTAACATGTGCTCCATTTGTCTCTCATGGAAATTTCCCCAAGGTTAAAAGGGCAGATAAATAGATAGGGAAGGTGCAGCCCTGATACCGCCACATCAGCACGCTACCCCATCAGCCTGAGAACTCTTCTAACGGTAATTTAAAACCACAAATTAAATTTCCAATTGGATGTAGCAGACACGCAGGGATACAGGCGGAGTGAGTCAGATATGTTTAGCAGAGTAGGAACGGTAATAGTTTATGCTACACCAATCTCAGCATCAACTACTCTCTGCAAGCCCCCAAATCCATCTCCGTTTCTTTGCCTATTTAGCAATAAAAATAAGAGGAATTCTAGCCGCAACAATTCTTTCATTTCAAGCCCGTTGTTACATGGCTCCGTGATCCGAAGGGATTACTGGAGTAGCAGAATGGAGGTCTATGCCTCGGCTCAGCCTCTCACGAATGCCGACGGACTCATTGATTCTGTCGAGACATTCATCTTCGACTGCGATGGTAATGGCACTATTTGTTCCTCAAATCTATACATATGTACACGGTGTCTATTTGTCTACGTATGAAAATCAATTTCGGTTATATTAGGGTTTTTATTATTGCCATGTTATTGTTTTGTATGGTGCAGTTACTGTTTTTAGAGGATGAATATAGGTTGTTAGTTGATTATTTGTGAGAAGAAGGCCTCGGGAAGTCAATATCTGAAGCGTTCTTCTTTTCCTTGGGAACCATTTCATTTCGTCATGTTTGTTCGTCTTTACATTATCTTCGTTTTTGTTTCTCTTGCATTCTGGAAAGCAAAAGAATGAAAAGGTCAAGAAGAGTCATTGTTTTCATTTTTATATTTTTCGTCAAATTTTCTTTAAAAAGTCAAAGGTAAAGGTTGTAGGAAAAAATTAATTCGAAGCATGCTCCGAAATTCCAGAACAAATATACATCCATTAATTGGTAACAAATAATAGTATATAATTATAGATCAAATCTTCAAAAATAGAATTACATAGACTGTAAAGCAGAATGTAAATCTACACGATACCGAATTGAGTCATGTGTATTCACAGCTCTCTTAAGACTGGTTCGTCGCCTCACTGTGGATGTTGAAGGATCACAATCGGCGTCTGCTTCCCAGGGTAAAACAGCTCAATCGAACGTAGGAATACCTACCTTCGTCCGCCTGTTGAATTTCACTACGCTTGCCCCTCTCTCCCTCAAAGAACTTTGAAATATGAAGAAAATTTGTAGGCGAAATATTGCTGGAGATTTCAGTGTTTGAACCATGAAACAAGACTGACCTTTTAGTTCAAAATGATCAATATATAGAATTCGACGGTGGAAACTACAAGCTCGAGTATGGTAGGGGAACCTGGGTGATCTATCCATGACTAAGATGAAGCTTTAGTTCGTTATTTAGTATAAATGAGTGAAATGATAATAGTGCCAAGGAAAGACCTTTGAGTTGCAAAACCCTCGAGTTGCATGAACCTTTGAGATGCATTCATAAATGGAGACACGGAGACCTTTGGGTGGTGGACATCAATGACATGCATGAATGAGATTTTTTGGTTGGCATGGAACCCTCTGGTATCCCAACTTCATTCACCCAAAAATATCCCAAACCCTTGGAATTTCTAACAATCCTCCACATGAATGAAATTGAGAATAATCTGATACAAAGTACAAAGCAGACCCGGAGAGAGAGCACAACGGATAATTCCTACACAGGATAGGTAGCTTTTGGTCTTGAACCTTCCCTTGTAAAAGCCTATCGGATTTGCTAGTTGACCAATGAACGGATGTCTTGAACTGTTCTGTTACTTGTGTAAACTGAGACAATAGACTCCATACATGAACTTGTCCTGGCACAGTTCTGTCCTCAATGGTCCTGCATATCTACGGTCGTGTAGAATAGCTCAACAAAATATTGGAGTAAGGGTGTCATTTGTGGAGCTTTGTGTTGTGAGTTTCTAGGAACTATAATATAAATCATTCCCATTTTGGCTAGAAAAACCATGCTTTCTGTAAAATGATGACACTCTATGTAATTTAATTTCCCTTCCATCTAATAGAAAGTGAAAGAAACTCACGAGAGAAAGAAAGAAACATTGCAATCTTATTGATTGTTACAATGGTAGTACGTGATCAATAGAAAACCTAGTGTCCAATAGTAGAAACATGTAGTATAGAAAAAAGGTAGTACAAAAAGTAATACAAGGCAGTACAATGTGTACTACATTCAACACCCCCCCCCCCCCCCCCACACACACACAACAACCCCCACCCCACCCCCCAAACTCAGGATGGCATTGCGGCAGACATTGAGTTTGTCGAGGAGATAATGAAAGCGGGCAACAATATGCGTCTTTGTGAAAAAATCTGCCAATTGGGAAGTGGAAGGAATGAAGGGTAGGGTGATGGTGCCGGTGTGAAGGTGCTGACGAACAAAGTGACAGTCAATTTTAATGTGTTTTGTGTGTTCATGAAACACGGAATTGTGGGCAATTTGAATAGCACTCTTATTGTCGCAGAAGAGTGGTGTAGTAGAATCCAGAGAAACACCCATATTGCAGAGAAGCCAGCAAAACAAGACAACCTCGGTAGTCGCATGTGCCATAGCACGATATTCAACTTCAACTGTAGAACAGGTAACAACAGATTGTTTCTTGCTTCACCATGAAATAAGAGAGTCTCCAAGAAAAACGCAAAGGCAGAGGTGGACTTTCGATCAGAAGGATCACCGGTCCAATCAACATTGACATAGGCTTGAAGAGATAATGTAGAAGTGGAGGAGAATAGAAGACACTGGCAGATTGTGCTATGAACATATCGCAAGATACGGACGAGAGCAGGCCAATGAGTAGTGCGAGGAGCAGATACAAATTAACTGACAATATGAATGGCGAAGAAGATATCTGGCCGGGTCACTATAAGATAAAAGAGACATCCAACCAGCTCACGATACAAAGTAGGATCATCGAAAGGAACACCATCAGAAGAAGAGAATTTGACATGCAACTCTAGGGGAGTGTCAACAAGTTTGTCATCCATGAGTTTGGCCCGAGCAACAACCTCAGGGGCATACTTAGTCTGAGAGAAGAGAGAACTTTTGGGAGAAGAAGCCACTTCAATGCCAAGAAAGTATTGGACGGGACCCAAGTCTTTCATCTCAAATTCACGAAAAAGATGAGACTTCGCCTCGAAAGTAGCAGTGGGGTCGGAACGTGTCATAATAATATCGTCGACAGAGAGAAGAAGGAGAACCCGACCAAGAAATGTTTGACGAACAAATAAAGCAAAATCATGCAGACTAGGTTGAAAACCAATATGCTGAACAACCGTTTGAAACCGATCATGCCAAGCACGAGGATATTGCTTGAGGCCATAGAAAGCACGCCGAAGACGGCAGACCTGGTCAGGAGAATATATACTTCTTCGGTGAGATAGCCATTAAGGAAGGTATTCTTCACATCTAACTGAAATATAGGCCAAGCATGCATAGTAGCAACAGAGATGAGAGTACGAACTGTAGTCATCTTGGCAACATGAGCAAAAGTTTTCTCGTAGTCAATGCCATACTCTTGTGAAAAACCCTTGGCAACAGGACGAGCTTTATAACGTTCCAAGGAGCCATCAGAGTTGGTCTTGACTTTGTAAACTCATTTGCACCCAATAATGTTCTTACCAGCCATAAGAGGTACTACATCCCAAGGATGAGTTTTATGCAAAGCAGCAAGTTCATCATTCGTAGCCGCTATCCAGTTGGGATCATTGCAAGCTTCTTTGTAAGACCTGGGTTCAACATAAGAATGGATACAAGACAAGAAAGACTAATAGGAAGAAGAGAAACAAGTGTTAGTAAAGCCTAGTCTTACTGGGGGTTGATGGGGACGAGAGGAGTGCGGACGGTACAGGATCCGTTGAAGCAGACAGAGGAGCGGTAAAGTTGTATGGAGGTAAAGTAAGGGTGCGACGAGTATGTACGTGGGGATACGGGGAGATGAGAGTGGGTGAAGGGATTGTAGAGGCAGGCTGATGCTTGGCAATATCTAGGGTAGAAGAATATTCGTCAAGGGGAACATCAAGGGGAAAAGGATGAAGATGAATGAGATCTTGTTTGGTAACAGGCACTTTATGGGGAGGAATCAAGAAGTACGGAAGGCGTTCTAGGAACGTAACATGGCGAGATACATATAGTTTTTGAGTGATAGGATCATAACACTAGTAACCTTTCTGAGTAATCTCATAGCCTAAGAAGACACAGAGAACACAGCGAGCACTGAGTTTGGTACGGTCCTTTTGAGGAAGAAGAACAAAGCAGGTAGACCCAAAAACACGAAGGAGAAAGTAGTTGGGCGGAGTGCTAAGAAGTCGCTCATACGGGCAAATGCCTTGGAGAAGAGGAGTCGGCATGCGATTTAGGAGAAAATAGGCAGTAAGGATGTCTTCTCCCCAAAAGATAGATGAGACGGAGGAGGAAAGAAGAAGGGATCGAGCAGTATCAAGAAGGTCCTATGTTAGTGCTCAGCACGGCCATTTGAGCAGGAGTGCCAGTACAGGAGGATTGATGCATAATGCCAAGGGTAGACAGAAAGTCTGTAAACTCTCTGAGAGAGTATTCACTGCGTAAATCAGAGCAAAGAGTTTTGATAGTAGTGGAGAACTGATTTTGGACCGTGGCATGAAAGGTGCGAAAGGTTTTGTAAAAATCATATTTATGTGTAAGGAGAAAAACCCAAGTGAACTTGCTGTAATCATCGATAAATGAGATATAATACCAAAAAACGTCTTTGGACACAATCGCAGAGGAACCTCACAAATCAATATGCACAAGTTGAAGTTGAAAGGAAGTAGTAGAAATAGAATCACTTTTATTAAAAGGAATTGCCGACATGTTTGCAAATTTGCATGCACTATACTCAGAAAATATCACAAATAGAAACTTGACCTAAGGAACCTGATGCAACTAAACGTTCACCAGACAAATGACCTAATCTAGAATGCTATAAATGAAAAGGAGAAGACTCTTGATCCAGTCGAAAAGAAGACATTGCAGTGGAAGTGGAGGTTAGAGAAACGTGTAAGTGTTCTAGAAGATAGAGATCGCCAACTCTACGCCCGGTCCCAATTTACTTCTTGAATTCCTGATCCTGCACAACACAACCAGTGGAAGAAAAGTTGTCAAACCCTGAATCAAATAATTTACTAATCGAAATAAGACTAAGAGATAAGTGAGGAACATGAAAGACATTAGAAAGAGACAAAGTGGGGATTGAAATAGATCCTATAGATATAACAGCCATAGGAGAGCCATTTGCCGTGGCAATGCTAATGGGGGGCGAAGGAGAAACACAGTTACTAAGAAGAGACAAGTGAGGGGTCATGTGATGGGAAGAACCAGAGTCAAAGATCCATGTAATGGGTAAGATACTTGTGTGAGGGGAACTATTCAAAACTGATGGAGTATGGGTGGTGGTTAGGACAGAAGCTTATAGATGAACACCCTGAGTAACGGCTATAAATGGTTGAAAGTGCTGAAATTGCTCATAGGATGGAGTAGCTTGCAGGCCGGAAGAAGTAGGAGCAACGAAGGTAGTAGAGGGGCAGGAATGGTGTTGTGGTGGTCATGAAGAATGAGAGGTGGTGCGGCCTTCGTTGAGCTGAAGCAGCTTAGGACACGCAGCCTTCCAGTGTCCCTTTTGGCGACAGAAGCTATACTCATTTTTAGGAACTAGAGATTTTGGCCTGCTCAAATGCGAAATCTGGGGAGCTGTAGGAGTAGGCAAAAGTGTTGCAGAAGGAGCAGCAAATACTGTAGGGTTGGAAAATTCCTTCCCAAAGCTAGTGGGAAGACGAGTCTTTTCGGCCAGAAGTTCATTAACAACAGAGTCAACAGAAGGAAGTGGGGAACGGTGAAGAATATTGCCTCGAATATTCAAAGTCAGGATGAAGAGGCATCAGAAATTGGACTAGTCACGATTCTTTTGTACAAGTGCAGTAGGTGGAGAAAGTACTCAATTCCTTCGGTGCAGTGCATACCAACTGATCGCATAAACCTGTCATAACATAATAAAATTCCTGGTTACTGTTAGTACCCTGGGTGGTGGCTCTAATCTCATGTTCCAACTGATATCGCTTGGCAAAGTTTGACTGAACATACAAGCCTGAGAGATGGTCCCAAATTTCCTTTGTGGTGATGAACTTAGCAAAATGAACACCAATGGAGTGATCAACAGAGTTATTGATCCAAGTAATAATATGAGCATTATTAGTACGCCATTGAAGAAGCAACGCAGCATATTGTTCAGCCTCTGTATCTGTAGGCTTCTTAGTGTCAACACTAATGTAATCCCACAAACTTTTCCCCTTAAGATAGTTTTTCATAACATAAGCCCAATGAGTGTAGTTTTCACCCACCAATTTCACACTAATAGCTTGTAGAGAATCAGAGTTTCCAATAGCCATTACGTAAATGGAATTGTATTGTGTATCACCAATGAGAAAGAGAAGGCAGTAATCAAAAAAAGAACAAGATTTGGAGCAAAAACTGACCCAACCGAGGGTCGCTGGAGTGTAGAAGAAGTTTGGCGAGGGTCGCTGGAAGTTCGGCGGAGGTTGCTAGAAGTTCACCGGAGGTTGCAGCAGAAAACTAGAAGGGAAAGGGAGAGGTGATATCAACAAATTAGGGGTAACTATGGGAAGCGGGAGAAGAGATACGATCTACTATCTTGGCTCTGATACAATAATAAAAAGTGAAGGAAACTCACTAGAGAAAAAAGAAACATTTCAATCTTATTCATTGAAGAGATTGATTGTTACGTTGGTAGTACATGACTAAATAGAAAACCTAGCGTCTGATAATAGAAACATGTTGTACACAAAAACATTAATACAGAAAGTAATACAAGGTAGTACAATGTGTACTCCACAAGTGCAGTACAATGTGTACTAAATTCACACCATCATCTCTCATGATCTGGAATCGTTCCTTGGCCCAAGTTTGTGGGTGTGTTTAAAAGGAGTGGGTTAAAAAATTATAGCTTTGCGGGTTCAATACATGCGCTGGACCTTTAAAAAGAATACTTTTCAAGTGGAAAGTTCAGCCCAGTGGGTTCAGTTGCACCCCTGTACAAAAACATAGTGCGGCCCTGCTTGCCCTGCCAAGGGTGTGCTATTATACAAGCTTTGCTTCAGCATGAGTGCTTTTATTGCAGCTATGTTTGAGCATTATATATCTGAATTCTACTTTTGCTGCTCACATAAGATGTGGTTATTTATTGATGTTATAGGTGGCGCTGGTTCAGCAAAGAAGTGTGTGATTTGGGGTTTCTACTGTGTAATGTGACAGAATTTAGGGTAGATTTTGAATGTAACATTATGATATTGGTGCAAGATTTTCGACAGTTCGTCATCTACTCGCTGACATAGTCATTAATGACACTGCAAAATAGTATTTTAATGTTTTGTCACACATTCTAAAAAGAATTTCCGTGTCGAAGTATTACATGGTAGAGAACTTGGGTAAATTACATTTTCCCTGGTTATTCTTTATGTGTTTACCTTGAACTTCTCTTAAGTCCTTTCACTTTCAATTATGATTGTGCCACTCAAGACCTGTCGTTTCAATCATATTTCCCTGTCAATCATCTATCAACTTACATGTAAAAGATGCTTGCAACAATGCTATTGTCGGGTATACTTAAAACCCTAAGGTTATATTTTGCCAATGCAGTATTTATTGTGCAATTGATAAGATACTTTTGATGCGATGTAATGTGTACATGCCTTGAGAACATTATGCTAATAACTGCAACGGTAATGATTAACAACAAAGTGAAATTGATATAAACAGATCACAAAAAAGAGATACTAATGTGTGGTATAATAGTAAGCCACTTTGCATTTTGGGAAAGATATTATTCAATTTGCTTGTTAATTTTTACAGGCGTCATATGGAAAGGGGATAAACTGATAGATGGGGTCCCTGACACTCTTGATATGCTTCGGTCAAAGGTGTGATTTGTTAAGAATTCTACATTGGAAGCCTATAATAACTGGAGGTTAAATAGTTTTAACTTTTTTTGCTCCTGCCTTTTTCTTGACCGGGTTTGGAGAACAATAAGTCTGGGGAAGCTATATTTTCTATATTGACTATGTGACTGCAATGAAATTTCATGTTCAATGCATTGCTTTGTGGCTCTTGTGAAAGTAGCATAGCATACTTATTTGTTATTTATTTATCCCTTAAGGGTATTTTCGTCATTTTATCTTATGAGTGTTTTAGCTTATTAGGGTTACTAGGATTAACCTATTTAATTAGATTTTCTTGTACAATAAACTTATTCAATAACATTGCAATACTATTTTTCCCTTCTATCGTGGTATCAGAGCTTAGGATTAGGGTTTAGCATATGCAGTGCCTTCCCTGTTGCGTCAACGTTCTTCCTCCACCCTTGAACGATCAGTAACCCTCTGGATCTGTTCACGCATTGCCTCTCCTCTCTAGAATGGACCTTCTCTGATCACCACCGCTTGTCGTCGACCGTTTTCGCAGTCACCGGCCGTTTTCGGCACTCTCTAGCCGTTTTCGACTCTCGCCGGTTGATTTCTGACTCTTGCTGGCCGTCGCCGGTTCTCACCCACCTTGTCGGCCGCCACCTACTCTCGCCAGCTGCTGCCGACCCTCGCCACCCATCGCCGCCTGCTGCTACCACCAGATGTCGCCCGAGTTCTGTCCCTTGCTACCTATATGTGTTTTTCTCTCTTTTGATCTACAAATCTGAGTCTCTCAGATTAATGTAAGTCAGTATTGGTTTCTGTTTACTTTGATCTACAGATTAGTGAGTTTATCACAGATTACGCTAAGTCGGTGTTGGTTTCTGTTTGTTTTGAGTGTTCTTCATCATGACGGATGATAAACTGTAAACCATCAACACACGGTTAACGGGTAACAATTATTCGTATTGGTCGCATGTTATGAAAATTTTTATCGTGGGCAAGGGCTTGTGGGGATATGTAGATGGTACAATATTGCAGCCTTCAAATCCAAAAGCTGATAACTACAAAATTGCTCTTGCTAAATGAGATATGGAAAATGCACGGATTCTTACTTGGTTTCACAACTCTATCGAACCCAATATTGGTATAAATTTCTCCAAATACAGTATATCACAGAAAATGGGATTATTTACGGAATATGTATCGAGAGTCCAATTTTGCTAAGCAGTATGAACTTGAGATGTCTATTCGGAGTGCTACTCAAAAGGATAAATCGGTTCAGGAGTTCTACAATGAGATGACTAATTATTGCGATCAGTTGGCTTTTATGGAACCTTCAAATTGCAATCACTTGACAGCTATGTCCAGCATAGGGAGAAACAACGTCTTGTCCAGTTTCTCATGGCTCTTCGAGATCAGTTTGAGCCTCTTCGGGGGGGCTATTTTGCACTGTACTCCCTTACCCTCAGTTGATGGTGCAGTGCGTGAGATTATTGCCGAGGAGACATGGTTCAAAGTATCCTATGCTGCATCTCCTGCTCAGTTTATGTTTACCACTCCTGTTGCTTCATCAAGTTAGTATTTGGGACCGATCCTCCCCACTCTCACTTCACATTTGATTCAAGTCACTGGCAAGCCCAAACCCCGTGTCGCTATGGATGAATGTAGTTTTTGTCATCAGAAGGGCTACTGGAAGAACGTGTGCCCCAAACTTGTTCAAGCCAAGGGCCGCACCTCCTCTCACCTGACTACCCCATCACCAGCTCGACCTCTATAGCACTCCTACCGTCCCCCACTAGCCCTTGCGGTCTCTAATCTTGGTTGCACTCTATCTTCTTTCCCCTTTGAGCAGTTTCAACAATTTCAAGTTTTCTTGGCTGCTACTGGAAAGGATCCTCAACAAGCTTCTACTATGACTACTACTCTCTCAGGTTTGCACAGTTCTCCCCGCACAGGTATCATACCCACCACCTGGATTTTTGACTTTGGTTCCTCCTGTCATATGTCTCCTAACTTTTCCCTTCTTAATAACTGCAAATGGATCCCCGATGCTTGTTGTTTCTGTTGGTTCTATTTCATCTCCCTCATTGTCTCTTCCTAATGTCTTTTACGTGCCTCACTTGTCTTTAAGTCTTATTTCTATAAATCAATTGTTTGATTCGGGTTTTGACGTTTTGTTCTCTTGTTCTAGTTGTGTTGTGTAGGATCGGGTGTCTGACCGGCCGACAAATGTGCGTCGTTAGGGCGCCGGCCTAAGTCAAGGTTTAATTCTCATAAAACAGGACTTCCCTCAAATATTTAAAAACAAGTATAATGGAGAGTCCGGAGTATCGATCGACGGGGAATAGGAAGTTAGATTCAAAGACTTCGCAAATTTGGTTTTTCGACGTTTCGGACGTCAACCTCAAAGTTTGTTTGGTGTGGTTAACAATTATATTAACTAAGTGAGGGAATAAAATGAGTTCTAAATAAATAAGCTTAGTCTTCGGAATCCATTTAATGTCAAACTTGCTTTAAACAAAATCTCCTCTTATAACTCAACCTAGATTCCGGTTAAGGTTTCTAGGTCGGAAAATACTCAATGAAAATCAGTCTTTTTGCTCAAGAGATGTGTTCCCAAATCTATTCAAGTTCAAGAAAATGTAATCCAAAATAGGGAGGACATAGGCTTAAGTATTAGAAATACCAAACATATGGCAATAACTAAGCAAAAGCTTAACTCTACCTTTTGGTTTTTAGAAATAAGAACTTGAATATATTTGAGAACAAACTTATAAAATGGTTAGGAGATTTTGAATAAGAGTGAGTTTTAGTTAAACTTAATCCTAAGACCTAGCTTATGAAAGTTTAGCTACTCATACTTGTGAATGAGAAAATGAACATGGAAAGAAAAGGAATGAACACACTAGCTAAATATACCAACCAACACTAAAAATCTGGAAATAAACACTAACCAAAGATAATATGCCGGAAAACTAAGGTAAAGGCAAGAACACAAATAAACTAAACTTGGATTAACTTACTCTTAAAAGGAAACAATGTCTTACACTTGATGAAAATCTCAGGGAAAATGAAGAACACCAAGAACTAGAGATAGAAGCTCTCGAGGTTGAAGAAAATCTGATTAACTAAGTGTACAATGGCTTACAATACAATGTCAACACTAAAGGGAGAGAGATCCACTTATCTCTCCCATACACATGCCTATGGGGGACCAAAACATGCTCAAAGTATCCCCCTACACCCTTTTGCAAAGAAAAAGTCGGGAGGAATCATCCCAAAAGGGTGGTGAAGAGCTGGAGCCGAAATCTGCATTTAATGCGCGTCAGACGGGCTCTATCGATAGGAGTGGGTCTCTATCGATAGAGAAGTCCTCTGGTCTTCTTTGATCATGCCTTCTATTGATAGGGAGCAACCTCTATCGATAGGGAAGTCCTCTGGTCTTCTTTGATCTTGCCTTCTATCGATAGGAAGAAACCTCTATCGATAGAGAAATCCTCCTATCGATAGAACTCATCCTCTATCGATAGAGGGCTCTTCTTTCCGGACCTGTGACAGGGCTCTATCGATAGGGAAGACCCTCTATCGATAGAGAAGGCTTCTGACTTCCATTTTCAGTTCTTCCTTGTCTCTTTGATCCGGCCTCACTTTTACTCCTCCCGAGCCTTCGTTTGGTCCTCCATCAATGTCGCCAATGGTTCCGAGGCCTTAAGTCATGGTGGAACCTTTGGGCATTCATTTAGCGCTCGAAAACCTGAAATGGTACAAAGAAAACTACGCGTGCAACATTAATTAGAACAATACATTTGCCTATGCATAAATGCCAAATTGAGTACATTGAGCCACGTTATTATGCAATATAGTGCGCTCATCAGTGTCCAAGAAGCAGATTGGGAGCGGCCGTAGAGTTGGTGACCTCTATACTTTGGACCACTTGCATCTTCCTCTGCAGTCTACCCCTATGGCCTTCTCCTCCTTTACTTTAAATGCACAATCTTCTCTTTTTTACCTTTGGCATTTTAGATTAGGCCACTTGTCTAGTGAGCGTTTGAAACTTTTAGTTAAGTCTTGTCTTTTGGATACCATCTCTATTAGTGACATTTCTAAGTGCAGTGGTTGTAAGTTTGCAAAAATGTTAGCCTTGCTTTTTAATAAAAGTACTTCTATTTCTACTTCTCTTTTTTATATTGTCCACACTGCTTTGTGGGGTCCTTCCCCCATTGCCACACAGGGTGGCTCTATGTATTGTGTTTCCTTTGTTGATGATTATAGTCGGTACACATGGGCTTATTTACTCACGCACAAATCAGATTTTTTTAAAATTTATCACAACTTCCACAATATGGTGCAAACTTAGTTTTCTACTACTATTAAAATCCTTCGGTTTGACTTGGGCGGGGAATACTTTCTTTCTGAATTCACAAACCTTTTAGCAACTCATGGCACTATTCACCAATCGTAACTCCTGCCCAAAATGGTCGTGCCAAGCTCAAACACTGTCACCTCTTGGATACTGCTCGCTTTTTCTCCTTTTGTCTTTTGTCTCCTCTGTCTCCTCTGTCTTCTGGGCCAAAACTTTGCTCACTGCTGCCTATCTCTTGAATCACATGCCTACCTTCTTCTCTCCAGTTCTTGACCGTATGTGCATCTTCATGGTCACCTTCCCAGCTATTCCCTTTTTCGTGTGTTTGATTCTACATACTTTGTCCTTCTTTCCAAGAGGGACCGCAGTAAACTCAGTGCTCGTTGTGTCCTGTGCATTTTCTTAGGTTATGTTATTCACCAGAAAGGTTATCGTTGCTATGATCTTGTTACTAAAAAGTTATGTGTCCCGCGATGTCATCTTTCTCGAGCATTTATCATACTTCTTCCTTCCCCACACATTGCCCTCTGCTATGAAAGCTGACTTAGTTTTTTTTGATCCTTTCCCTACCGATGTCCCCTCAGCTGAATACACTGCCACTCTGGAAGCCTTTGATTTTCCCCCTACCCCATCTATTCCCTCTTCCTCTACCCTCATTCCCTCTTATCCTTTAGTCCATTTATGCCATTGTACAACCTCTCTTGCTCTAGCTCCACCTCCCGACTCTGCGGCTCCTCTCTTTGCCTCTTCGGATCCTAATCCTTTTGACCGCTGTTATCCCGCTTGCGATCGTCATCCACTGGTAAGATTTGGCTTTACTGATACTTGTTTCTCTTCTTCCTATTGTAACTTCCTTTCTCGTATCTATACTTATTTAGAACCTAGGTCATATAAAGAAGCTTGTAATGATCCTAACTGGGTGCATGCCATGAATGACGAGCTGACTGCTCTTGCCAAAACTCGTACTTAGGATTTGGTCTCTTTGCTTGCCCGGAAAAATCTCATTGGTTGCCAATGGGTTTATAAAGTCAAAACTCATTCAGATGGTTCTTTGGAGCGTTATAAAGCTCGCTTGGTTGCTAAAGGGTTTTTGCAAGAATATGGCATTGATTATGAGGAGACTTTCGCCCCCGTTGCTAAGATGACCACTATTCGCACTTTGACATCTGTAGGTGCCGTGCATTGAGGGCCTCTCTTTCAGTTGGATGTTAAGAATGCATTCCTTAATGGGTTCTTATCTGAAGAGGTCTACATGTGTCCCCCTCCGGGCTTTCCTTCTTCCCCCAGGCTTGTTTGTCACCTTCGTTGGGCTCTATATGGTCTTAAGCAATCTCCACGGGCTTGGTATGAACGTTTTCACTCTGTTGCTCTACAGATTGGCTTTCATCCTAGTATGCATGATCCTGCACTCTTTATTCGTCGCTCGCCTATGGGCCTGGTTCTTCTCTTATTGTATGTCGATGACATGATTATTACGGGCTCTGATTTTGCTGCTATTAGTGAGGTGAAGTCTCCATCTCTTTCACGAGTTTGAGATGAAAGATTTAGGTCCACTTCGTTATTTTTTGGGTATTGAAGTTGCTTCCTCTCCCAAGGGTTATCTCTTATCGCAGACTAAATATGCCACTGATATCTTCCATCATGCCAATCTCACTGATGACAAGGTTGTTGATACTCCTATCGAATTGCATGCCAAATTTTCCCATACCGATGGTGTTCTCCTTGATGATCCTATTGAGTTTCGCGAATTGGTTGGTGGCTTAGTATATCTCATAGTGACTCGCCTTGATATTGGTTATGCTGTCCATTTTATTAGTCAGTTTGTCTCTGCCCCTCGCTCTACCCATTGGGCAGCCCTGCTCCGCATCTTGTGATACGTTCGTGGTACTATCTACCAATGCCTATTGCTCTCCTTTACTTCGAGTTTGACTCTCCGCGCATATGCCGATGCTGATTGGGCCAGGGATCCCACTAATTGCAAGTCCACGTCAGGGTTCTGTGTGTTTCTTGGCGACTCCCTCATCTCCTGGAAACACAAGAAACAGTTTATTATTGCTCGCTCCACTGCTGAGGCAGAATATCGGTCTATGTCTTAGACGACTGCAAAAATTGTATGGCTTCATTGGCTTTTATCTGATATGGGTGTTTCGCCTAACTCACCCACCCCCCTTTACTGTGATATGAAGAGTGCTATTTAGATCGACCACAATGCTGTCTTCCACGAGAAAACGAAACATATTGAGATTGACTGCCATTTCATCCGCCAGCATCTCCAGTCCGGCACTATTAATCTCCCTTTTGTTTCGTCTTCGCTTCAATTGGCTAATTTCTTTACTAATACTTACACGGTTGCTCAATTCCGTTTTCTATTCGGCAAACTCACGATGCTCTCCGCTCTTACATCCTGAGTTCGAGGAGGGGTGTGAAAGTAGCATAGCATACTTATTTGTTATTTATTTATCCCTTAAGGGTATTTTCGTCTTTTTATCTTATTAGGGTTTTAGCTCATTTAGCTCATTAGGGTTACTAAGATTAGCCTATTTAATTAGATTGTCTTGTACAATAAACTTATTCAATAGCATTGCAATACTATTTTTCCCTTCTATTAGCTCTTAGCCGATTTTCAGTTTTTTGTTTTTGTTTTGTTCTGTTATTCAGGGAAAAAGATTAGTCTTTGTTACCAACAACTCGACAAAGTCCAGGAAACAATATGGGAAAAAGTTTGAAACCCTTGGCCTTAAAGTCAGCGAGGTTAGTTCATGGTGCTTGCTTTCTAAATTCTCATTGAGTACGTCATCCTTAACAATCTAAAGACAACCCCATGTATCAGGAAGAAATTTTTGCATCATCCTTTGCCGCAGCAGCATATTTGAAGTCCATTAATTTCCCAGCAGATAAGAAGGTACGTGGAACATAAATTTACAGCTCTTAAGTTCATGATGAACGGAAAGTTGAAAGCTAATATTTTTGTAATGACTCAAAATTTTGGTCAGAGGACATACTTTTCCGCCATCCACTTTGCAATATGTATGTCAAAACTGAGATAGTGTGCCATCACCCAAACTAATTTTGTTCCACTTGAAGGCACATGTTTTTACTTTGAGCAGTGCTACAAACATAATTTTAAGTGCACTGATCAGGACATAGATGTGTCCGAAACCATTCAATGCATGTGGAGCCCTTATTATTTTGTGGGTTCCACATGCATTGGATGGTTCTGTGTCCGGCTTTGAGCGCTTAAGTTTGTGTGCACAGACTTTCTCTTTTAACCTAGGCCTAGCTTGCCCACTAAAATTTCAAAATAAGGCATTATGTATTTCACACATGTACCATTGTGTTACTTAATTTTCTGTTGTTCGGAAAGATTTTTCCCGCCTTTATTTTCATGAAAGCTTTTCTTTTTGTTAGGACTCAAAATTTTGGTCACTGGACATGCTTTTCCATCATCAACTTTCCAGTATATATTCGAAAGGTGATATGTTGCCTGATTACCCAAACCAATTTCTGTTAAAGGCACATATTTTTAGGGTTACCTTGCCCTCTAATTTTCAAAAGAATTAGCGTGTATGTGTATTTTTCCATGTACACTATACATGCGTTAATTGAGCTTTTATTTTTCAAAACGATTCTTTGTGCCATTATATTCATAACGCTGGGGTCCACCATGGGCCCAAGTGAAGAAGCTTACCTTTTATTTAGTATTCATGGTATATTTTGCATTTTTAACTATCTATCTTGTCAATGTAGTGCAATGACCGTACAGTTCTATCCTTTATCTTCACATATTGGTTTCTCTATTTTGTAGACTAGTTTTCTTCTTTCTTTACTTGATGGGCGGAGAGCACTGGGGGTGAAAGCTCGGTACTCTTAGGAGAGAAAGGGTGGAAGTTTTTTGTAAGGAAGGAACGAAAGACCAACAAATGATGGAGACCCCTTATAGGGGTTCAGGTTTGGGAGGGGGACAACGGACACATGGTGCTTCCGCTATTCGCTTGGCTTTTCGAGTTATGACTACCTATTGTAATTCTAGCCTCCTAGCACATGTCTTGATAGTCCAACATAGTGTTACACGGTCTTGGGTAGAACTCAACCCCAAATTCTGGCTTTTAATGTGAGGGTGCCTTACACTTGTTCTTGCAAATTATTTTGTACACAGCCAAATTGGAGCTTCACTTCACGTAGAAATCCTAGTCCATAAGCGAGAGGTGCTTGTGATTTTCACAAATGTTTGGCGCTGTTGGTGTCAAAGTCTGAATGTTTGGCATGGAGGGGTTAACAAGTCCTTAAGTGTATCTATTATGCGTGATTTGACAATTAGGGTGATGGAGTGTTTTGAAGCCTTTGGGTGTAGGACACCATGCTAGTGCTTGGAGTATAGATTGCGCGATTGTCCATGCGAGTTTATCAAATCGAGAGATGGTGCCTTGCTCATGTTCACACCCTAAGCGCACTTATAGCCTTGCCCTCATAATTTTGCATTATCATACCATGCATAGGCTCAAGGGCCAATTTATTGTCCACGTGTCGCATGATGGTGCTAACGCGTGTCATGACGTGGTGGCCCACATTGAAACTGGAAGGCCGTACCCCTCTACTAATCGTGATATTATTCTTGAGTGGTTTCATGTTATTTCCTTTCTCTTTTCTCCTTCTTGTCCTCTTATGCTTCTCTTCTCCACTCGTACTGGTACTACCTCACTGGAAACATGACTTTCTCTAGGTCTACAGTCTACACATGACTTCATTATTGCAACCTCACTTAGACACTTGGATTGTATACTTTGTTGTTTTCTTTGGACAAGGTATCATAATTTTTGTTTCTCATCTTAAACTCTACACTATGACCGCACATTTAATCTTTGTGAAATATAAATTGATTTCTACATGAATAAGTAGTTAATACTAAATATGTTTAGCATTAGATCTGAGGTTTGAGGTTATCTTAGTCTCTTTATTATTGTACTCTCTCTCTATATATATATATATACGAATCATACGTGTGTTAGGGTAATCAATTAATGTAATGCCCTGAATTTCGGAGATGTTAATTTAAAACAATTTATGAAAAGTCAACTACATCCTCATTTCATAGTCAAAATAAAGTTTGATTACATCCATCCAACTTAAAGGAATACATTTAAGATTTGAAAATAAGAGCTCGAAATAAATTTAGGTGAACCACGGGGCTATGCCGTCCTCCTCGAAAGTATCACCGTTGGTATCTGGGTAAGCAGGTTCAACAACGTCATCTTCAACACCTGGCATGAAAGGCCAGGGGCAGAGAAATTGCACTATATGAGTGATTGATAGTCAGTAAATATAACCTACCCTTAATTCCAAATATATGCAATAAATCATATGATGCGTGGTCATGATGATAGCATGAACAATAAATCATGGTTTATAAATAGAGCGATAAAAATCAGAGTGCAACATAATCATGTTAAACAATAAGCGGAAGCATTAAACAAAGGTAATGAAATGCCAATAATATTTCTTTTTAGTCAACTCCTATGATTTATTTCTAAGTTGCTGACACACGGGTCTGACCAATGTCCATAAGTGTCCACTAATGTTCATGAGTGTCCGAATCCATTCCAAAATCCAAAGTTCTGGTCGACACAAGCGTTGTCCGTCATCAAAATTCTATTTCCAAATTGGTATGGTCCCGACCCCTATGCTGACCTCGTATCCGACGCTAGTGTACCCAACATCGGTTCCCATATCCCATGTTTCCAACCGTTATGCTTCCAGCATTATGTATCCCATATGTCGTGCCTTGACTTAGAAAATCTCTAACTCTTCCCCTTCAATTACGTTTTATTTTAGAAAAGACATGACACGACTTACGAACATAACCGGCTCACGACATAACTTGGCTTAATACATGAGATGTGACCGACTGGGCTCCAAGACACAGCCCGGTGGTAAGACGTAGTTCGGCTAAAATCCATATATCGGCTAAAGACATCTTAACACATCTCCCCAAGGAGTAAGTCAAAACACGAGTCACAAAATATAAGATTTTTCTCAAAACTTTGATTTTCGTTACAAAGCTTGTGACTTTCCATGACTAGTGTCAAAACTTCGGGTGTCATTTCTATTAGCCTCAAAATATTTCTCGTTGACTCCATCGAAATTTTGTTCAAACGACTAGACACATGATAGCATGATAATGTGATGAAGATGCAAATTTTAACAATTAAGCAAGATAAGGTGATAAAATAAGCCGTGGACACATAGACATAATCGCATGATTTCAATTCGCAGAAAAACTCCTAACACGATAATCATGGAATGAGATATCAACTTACAATAATGAATGATACCTAAAAGTTCAACAAGATAATCTAAGGTTAGTTACGGGGAGAGTAGTCATAAAGTAAGATTGGGGTGGTGTTCTTACATTCTAAAAATTTTTGCTGTTTGAAAATTTTTCTAAGTATAGAAAAAATTTGAATTTTCAAAGTTTCAATTTAAGGAATAAAAAGTTCCAGAGATGATTCCTTAATTTTTTCGAAGAATAATGGTATACTCATTTGTCTCAAACGCATAAGGTTAGGATGAGTTTTACACTAATCTATAGGAAAAAGCAGTGTGATTTTTCTATTTTGTACTAAAATAAGGGAGAGGGGGGCGACATTTTGATACGGATAGAATTTCAATTTTCTATAAATACCACTGTTTCCAAATTGGGCGTACTTCCTTATTTTCATTAAATAAAATTAAAGTAAAATTTATTTATAAAAAATAAGTATGCTGTCATAGAACATGCTTTGTTCCACTGGCTTGAAGCAGAAATTGACATACAAAATCCACAACAGAGGCACCGGTGCTATGTCAATCCAGAAGGCACAAATGAGATACAGAGAGGTAAGGCACTGGTACACGAAAAATTAAGTCATCGGTACTTAGTAAGATTATAGGCAAAATATGAAGTACTGCACGGGGGAGACACCGGTGCTACCAAAAACAAGGCACTGGTGCTCTCACGAAATAGAGATGCAGAATGCTAGAGGCACCAGTGCTATCAAAATCAAGGCACCAGTGCATCGATCATCTACTGCAGCTACAGATTCTGGATTTCGTTTCATAGAGCTCCGTAGAGCTTAAGGCTTGATCATAACACAAATTTAAGACTAGGGAGAGTTCTATTTACCTTGAAATTAAAGAAACGAAGGTTGAATCAAGGAACAAGGCTTGGATTGGATGATTTGAACCTCCACTGGATCCTCTATATCTTTCTCTCTCTAAAGTGGGTTTTTCTTATCAACAATGGTAGCTTTCAACACAACTATTGAGCTCTAAAATTTCGTGATGGAGGGAAGGAGATGTACATGGTAGAAGTAGGAGTCTATGTAGGGGAGGTTGAGTGTGAAGTCCTTTGATTGCATCGATGGCCATTGGTGAATGAAAATTTCTGCAGATTGACATGAAGTTGGAGGAGGTTTTTGGTTCAAAACCAAGGTTCTGAGTGGTATTGTTGGGAAAAGGAAGAGTGGCCACCAAGGTGAGGGGTGCTATAGGTGGAAGAAGAGTGTGAGATTAGCCTTAGAAGATTTCTGCAAGATTACAACGTGAAATTGAAGAAGAGCATGTGGTTGCAATGATGGAAAAAAGAATATTATTGTGTAAGATTGTTTCATCCTCAATCAGCCAAAGAAAGTAGATCATGGTTCAACAAAATGATGGGTTTGGCTAGATGGGTCAAAAGAGTTGGTTCACTCATGGTCCATGGGTTATATAGGGTTGGGTAAACAAATTGGCTTGGGCATTGTTCTATATAAAAAATCAATTGGGCTCAAGTTAAGATGGATCAAGCGAAGGTTTGGGTCCAGGTCAAATATACACAAATAAAAAACAAGTCCAATAAAATTATATGCATATAAAATTTAAAATGCGTCTTAGGATGAATATGTATAATAATTTACTGAAATTGAAAATAAAAATAAATTTTTTCCTTTTATTGAATTAAATTTTTAGGGTCCTTACAATTAACCCTAAACACTTTTTCCCTGCAACAATATGGTTTCAAAGCCATCCTAACCGTCATCTTAAAAAAAAAAACGAAGTAGAACTTGGCCGACCATCCTAAGCTAACCTTAACTGGCCAACGATCATCCCATCATGGTCGGTTGACCTCACTGACCACCCCCTCGACGTCGCCTGACTTGGCCGACCACCTCATCACCGTCGTGTCATTGTTCGATCGTTGTTCTTCTCGCTCGCAATCTGATCGCTATCTGGCTACTTGGCTTGGGATCTTGGCTTCTTGTTTTGGTCACTTGGAGTTCCTCTTGATTTGGTACTTTTTTCGATCTAGTCCTGCTTGCTGTCGCTCAATCTGGTCCTACTCGTTTGCTCTATCTGTTACTTTTTTCCTGATCTGTTGATTTGTTGATGTCTGATTGATTTATTACTGTAATGATGGAGAGGAACCCTAACTCTGCTCGTTGAAAAGAGCCTTCATTAGATCTAGTGATGGGCCTACCTTGCTTTGGTTTTATGTCTTTATCTTGGTGTGTGCTATTGAGTTGTGGCATGTCTTGACCTTGTCCAAGATGTTGATTGGGTATTAGTTATTCGTTCATTGGTTATTGGTTGATTGTGTTGCTACTTGTAGTTTCGTAGTTTGTTTGCAATGCCAGCTTCTACTTTTTCCTCTATTATTGCTGCTGACATGCTTGATCCTTAGTCTCCTGATATGTCTATTATTTCTGCTCGATTTAGTGCCAAAATTATACCTTGCGGGCTTAAGGCTGTTGGTTTGTAGTTTCTTGATAAGAAGCAGTATACTTTCTTGACTGATGATCCTTGTAAGGAATCTAGTTCTAATTGGAAGGCTAAGGATGCTAAGATATGTATCCGGTTGTGGAATAGTATGGAGCCTCAGATTGGTGGCACTTTGGTTTTCTTTTTCCAACTACCAAACTTGTGTGATGTTAGGCATAGGAGTTGTACACAGGTGTCAAAAATCTTCGTAGGACATATGACCTTCATCAGAGTTAATTTTTTCTTGCCCTTCCTGATTTTTCTTTGAAAGATTATTACACCAAGTGCCGTGGAGTTTGTGGGGAGCTTATTTTGTTAGTTGTCATCATATGATCCTATTCATTCTCTACTTACCGGTGCTCGAGACTTGTCTGCTCTTAGTGAGGTGTTCAGTCACCTTCGTCATGTATCTGTATCAGATATTGGTTCTGCTAGTGGTTGTCCATCGGATCATTCTACTTTGGCTACTGTAGCTTCTGGTGGTTATTCCTCTCATGGTTTTTACCCTGGTGGTCGACAGTCAAAGGGACATTGCCGAGCTAGTTTTGGTCATGATTTGGATCGTTGTGGTTGTGGTTTTGCTCGAAATTCTACTCGTGGTTTTCGTATGTTTGGGTGACGTGGCCATGGTAATGGTCGCGGTCGTGGTTCTAGATTCTGCACCAGCTGTGGAAGAACAAGTCATATGGTGGATTATTATTATGATCGTTATGGTTTCCCTAAGGCTCATCAAGTTACAACCTTCGATGATACAGGGCAAGCTCATCACTTGAACAAGCCGTACCTTCCAAGTCTATTGCATGCTACCTCTCCTCTCTGGATTTGACCTTTTCAGACCACAACCGCCTGCTACCCGCTATCTTTGACACTCGCCGGCCGTTTTCCTCCCTTCGCCGGTTGTTTCCGATTCTCGCGGACCGTCGTCCTCCGTTGACTGTTGTCCTTGGCCGTTGCCCACCCTTGCTGTCTGTTTCTGACCCTTGCTAGCAGCCGTTGCCCGCGGTCGGCCACCGCCAATGCCGTTCGTTGTCGCCACCAGTCGTCTACCCCAATCGCCAATCCTAATCCAGATCTGTAACTTTCTCCCAGTTCCTCTAAAGTCAGTATTGTGTTCTGTTCGTTTTTTGTTCTTCATCATGTCGGATGATAAGTTGCAAGCCATCAGCATGCGGTTAACGCGTGTATTCGTCTCATGTTATGAAAAAATTTATTGTGGGCAAGGGATTGTGGGGATTGTGGTTCAGTATTGCAGCCTTCTAA
This sequence comes from Arctostaphylos glauca, assembly GCA_019985065.2. Lineage (NCBI taxonomy): Eukaryota > Viridiplantae > Streptophyta > Magnoliopsida > Ericales > Ericaceae > Arctostaphylos > Arctostaphylos glauca. The sequence goes on along the minus strand of JAHSPW020000005.1, from coordinate 20,748,688 downwards.
TCCAAAATCCAACGACTACAAAATTGCTCTTGCAAAATGGGATATAGAAAATGCACAAATTCTCACTTTGTTTCACATCTCTGTAGAATCCAATATTGGTATGGAGTTCTCCAAATACAGTACAACGCAGAAAGTGTGAGATTATTTACGGACTATGTATCTGGAGTCAAATTTTGCTAAGCAGTATGAACTTGAGATGTCTATTCACAGTGCTGCTCAAAAGGATAAATCGGTTCAGGAGTTCTACAATGAGATGACTAATTATTGGGAGCAGTTGGCTCTTATGGAACCTTTCGATTTGCAATCACGTGACAGCTATGTTCAGTATAGGGAGAAACAACGACTTGTATAGTTTCTCATAGCTCTTCGAGATCAGTTTGAGCCTCTTCGGGGGACTATCTTGCACCGTTCTCCCTTAGCTTCAGTTAATGGTGCAGTGCATGAGATTATTGCAGAGGAGGCAGGGTTCAAAGTGTCTTATGCTGCAACTCCTGCCTAGTTTGTGTTTGCCACTCCAGTTGCTTCATCACATTAGTATTTGACACCGATCCTCCCCACTCTCGCTTCACATTTGATTCAAGTCACTAGCAAGCCAAAATCTCGTGTCGCTACGGATGAATGTAGTTTTTGCCATCAGAAGGGCCACTGGAAGAATATGTGCCCCAAACTTGTTCAAGCCAAGGACAGCATCTCGTCTCACTCGGCCACCCCATCACCATCCTGGCCTCCACAACACTCCCACCGCCCCCCAACCGCCCTTGTGGTATCTACTCCTAGCAGCACTCCTTTTTCCTTCTCATTTGAGCAGTTTCAACAATTCTAGGCTTTCTTGGCTGCTATTGAAAAGATCCTCAACAAGCTTCTGTTATGACTACTACTCTCTCAGGTTTGCACAGTCCTCACACTATAGGTATCCTACACACAACTTGGATTTTTGACTCGGATTCTTCCCATCATATGTCTCTTGACCTTTCATTTTTGCATCACTGTATTTCCCTGATACATGTCTCTTGACCTACACACAATTATATTGCCACTACAAATTGCTCCCTGATACATGTTGTTTCTGTCGGTTCTATTTCCTCTCCCTCATTTTCTTTTTCTAATTTTGTTACGTGCCTCACTTATCTTTAAGTCTTATTTCGATCAATCAATTGTTTGATTCGGGTTTTGACATTTTGTTTTCTCCTTCTGGTTGTGTTGTGTAGGATCAGGCCTACAAGAAGCAGATTGAGACCGGCCCTAAAGTTGATGACCTCCATACAGAGTCATGCCGTTCATATTCCTCTAGAGTCTCTTCCACAGCCTTCTCCTCTTTTTCTTTAACTGCAAAATCTTCTCCTTTTTACTTTTGGCATTCTAGATTATGTTACTTATCTAGTTAGTGTTTGAAACTTTTAATTAAGTCTGGTCTTTTGGATACCATCCCTATTAGTGACATTTCTAAGTGCAATGGTTGTAAGTTTGCAAAAATGTCAACCTTGCCATTTAATAAAAGTAATTATATTTCTAATTACCCTTTTCAGATTGTTCACACTGATGTGTGGGGTCCTTCCTCCATTGCCACCAAGGCTAGCTCTCTATATTATGTTTCCTTTGTTGATGATTATAGTCAGTATACATGGGCTTATTTACTTACGCACAATTCAGATTTTTTCAAAATTTATCTCAATTTCCACAATATTGTGCAAACTCGGTTTTCTACTACCGTCAAAATCCTTCGGCCTGACTTGGGCGGGGAATACTTTCTTTCTGAGTTCGCTAACTTCTTAGCTATTCATGGGACTATTCACCAATCTTCTGTTCTGATACTCTTGCCAAAAATTGTCGTGCTGAACGCAAACATTGTCACCTCTTGGACACTGCTCGCTCACTTCTCCTTTTGTCCTTTGTCCTTTTTGTCTTTTGGGGCGAAGCTGTGGTTACTGCCGCCTATCTCTTAAATCGCATGTCTACCTCTCTTCTCTCCGGTACTTGTCCAGAGTCACCTTCCCAACTGTGAACAAAAAATACCTTTTCAATATCTTTCTTTGATTCTAGAGTCACCTTCCCAACTATTCGCTTCTTCGTGTGTTTAGTTCTACATGCTTTGTTTTTCTTCCCAAGCGGCCACTTTTGGTTGCTCCTTGTCTCGGTTGGATATCAAAAATGCTTTCTTACATGGTGGTTTGTTAGAGGAGGTGTATATGGAGCAACCACTAGGGTTCTCTGGTGTGTCGATTCTTTAAAACTCTTTATGGTTTGAAACAGTTCTCTCGAGCTTGGTTTGACAAATTTAGTGATGCTGTGTTATAGTTATGTTTGTGTCGTTCTCATTATAATCACTTTGTCTTCTATCGTCAGATCAAGAAATAATATTATTGATTGTGTATGTGGATGATATCATCATTATTAGGGATGATAAAAAATGTATTGACGAGTTGACAAGTTCTTACAATGGTAGTTTCAGAACAAAGACTTAGGTAAGCTATGGTATTTCTTGGGTATTGAGGTGGCCAAATCCAAGTATGTGATTAACTTGTCACTAAGGAAGTATGTGTTGGATATTCTTAGGAGACATGATTACTAGGATCAAAAACTGCGGAGACAACTATGGATTCCAATGTCAAGCTTTTTGTTGACCGGGGGAGATTTTTCCTCTTTTGGCATGGTCTCTACAAAGCATATTGAGGTGGATTGTCATATTATTTGAGAAAAAGGTTAAAAATAGTGTGTTGACTATGCCTTTGTGTCTACAAGAGCTCAACTAGCTGATATTCGCTAAACCTTTATTCAAACCATGACTAAATACGATTATGTAACAAGTTGGGACTTTATAATATTTATTCTCCAGTCTGAGGGAGAGGATTAGATAAATATTTTTTGTGAGGGTGTGATGTGTTTGGGTATCTTATTCTTTTTGTCATTTTCTTCGTATTATTGTACTCACTCTCTCTATATGTATGAATCCTATATGTGTTTGTGTAATCAAGTAACCGTAAACACTTTTTCCATCCAACAAGAAGTACTATCCCGTGACTTAACATGTCGAAGATTGTTATTTTCTTCCATAACTAGTCACAGGTTGTAGATGCTAAAATCTTCACAGTTTTTGCTTGGTGTCTTCTAGGTTTATGTGATAGGCGAGGATGGCATTTTGAAGGAGCTTGAGCTTGCTGGTTTTCAATACCTTGGTGGGCCGGTACGTAGAAATACAAATATGGACTATCCTGCAGTGACCAATTGTAATCTAAAATCTGCAACTTTTTTATCCTTCGTACATATATGATATATTCTTATATGTAATAGAGAAAGTCATTGGAGACAACAATATCCTACTTGTACCCTCGCCAATCATTTGTCAAATTACTTGTAATCTCTCATCATGCTCAAGCTTAACTCCGTCTCATCGAACAGCTGAAATCTTTTTCCTATTGGTTTTGGTTTGTTTTTAATGCTGTACATAGATTCTTAAGAGGACCTTGAGAAATGACAAGTCATTTTGTTTCTCTTTCCTTTTGCTTTTCCAATTGAAAGACCACTTAAACATTCTTATGGGTAGCCAATATGGCAAATATCTTAATCTGCTTATTATGGAAGAATCCATTCAGGCTGGCCCTGCAATCTGTACTAGTAAAGGCAATATGCTTTTTGGTTTTAAAAATGTAGGAAACTAGATCATCACCCGTATGCCTGTCTTCTGTGGCAGAAATACAGTTGGATGTCTGAACTGATTGTAATCTTACAGATTGCTAAGACCCCACAGCATATTGGTTTATTGGAAAGGAACTATAAGAAGGAAAGACTTTCCTTGTTGATGGACAAAAGAAATCTTTCATAAAAGGATCATGGTCCAGATGAAGATAGTAACATAGTTAAATCATGAAAAGTATGAAATCAAAGCAACAGATTCCTAAATTGGGTATTGTATCACCATGAATTATGATAATGGAAACTTAAAGTAGCATACAGTATTCTCGCGTCAATAGGTAGATTCAAGATGACTAGTCCATCATCCAACATCACCGGTCCTTTGATTGGTATTACACACTGCATTTATACGAGATGATCTATCTAACTGAGATGTAGCCCTTAGTGCAATTGATCCAGGTTCTATTTATCATGTACAATTGTTGATATGGGAATGCTGTGGACTGAAGAGCAACGGACGGAGAATGAGCAACATAATGGAGATAGTAGAGGCCACCCCGTTCAGCACCGCCACCAATCTTCCTCCCCGTCTTGAGATCCTGAAACACACAACCATGCGGATAAAAGGTTACTGAACAATTCAGGGACTTGGTAAGTTTACTAACAGACATAAGATTAAAGGGAAAACGAGGGACATGTAAAACAGAATCCAAAGTAATAGTAGAAGTAACAGGAACTGAACCAAAACCGGTAATCTCAGTAGTAGAGCCATCGGCTAAGGTAACATGAGAGTGTTTTCCAATTGAGTGATGGCCAGAAAGTAGAATAAATGTACCAGTCATGTGATCTGAGGCACCAGAATCGATAACCCATGGAGTAGAGGTGAAAGAGGAGGCAACACAAGCAACAAAGGGACCAGTCTGAGCAAGCGTAGTAGTGGAGGACGAACTAGAGCCAGTTGCAGAAGACTCAATGGACACAAGGCACTGGTATTCTTCCGCAGAGATAGTCACCACACGATCAGGAGAAATGGGAGGAAGCTGCTCAATATTGGGAGAGGTAGCAACCTGATGAGCTTGGGGAAACCCATGAAGATCATAACAGTACTCCACGGTATGATTAGTACCCCCACAATAAGTGCATAAGCGAGGACCACGACCTCGAATCGTACGACCACCACAACCACCAATGTTAGAGGTGCGACCACGTCCTCTAGGGCTAGAATCGCGGCCACGACCACGGCCACGGATAAAAGAAGGACCACTAGACACAGTGGAAGCCAATGCAGAACGGTCAGCAGGAGGTGCGGAAGATGCTGGGCCGGATATAGTATACTGACGGAGGCGACTAAAAACCTCACTGAGAGAAGGTAGATCACAAGATCACAAGACCCCAAGACTTGGTTACTAATCTGGTCATAAGTAGACGAGACACCCGATAAAAATCGAGCCACCTGCATGCGCTCACGCGACGTCACATAACCTGAAGATCAATGGAAAGTGGCTCACAAATATTGAGCTCGTCACAGATGCTCCGAAACTTAGCATAATAAGCCTCCAAAGAGGAATCTCCCTGAGAGAGAGAGAGAGAAGGACTGATGAAGATCATATGTGTGACGAAGGTTGTTAACTCCAAAATACATCTCTTGAGCCGGGTCCATATTTGTTTGGCCGTGGGCAAGAAAATAAGAGAGCTAGCAATATGGTCCTCCATACTATTCCACAATTCAGAACGAATACGGGCGTCCTCAACGACCCATACAGAATATCCAGTAGCTTTTGAGTCAAGAGGGTCATCTGTCAAATAGTGATATTGGGACTCTCTCAAATAATAAATCTCAACTGTTTTAGCCCACACAGCATAATTCCTCCCAGTCAGTGGTGTGGAGGTAATAGATAGCCTATCTCGATACCGAGAAGGACGAGATGAGACAATGGTCGCAGGCTGACTTGGACCAATAGTTGAACCAACAGGACCAACATCTGAATCTGCCGCAGACATCGCGGTGACGAAATATCAACCGAGTAAATACACAACTATTGCTAAAACGAAGAAAGCAAGCACAATAAAAGTGAACCCTGCTCTGTAACACAACTTCAACTAACAAATATCATCAACTGGAGACACACATCAAGCCAATCACGATAACCGCAACAATAATCATCTACCAAATAATAGTGCACATAAACAGACTGAAACCACCAATGACCAAGAGAAACTATACTGAACTAATATCAGAAACAGATCGCCAATACCTTGAGAAGACAACTACAGTGGCTGGAAACATGGGTTACTGACTGTGTAACACAGAGGGACAGATCACAGATCAGAGAGAGGGAGAGAGCACGCTGACCCAACAGATCACAGATCGCAGATCAGAGAGAGACAGAGCACGCTGACCCAACAGATCACAGATCTGGACATTAGTGACTGAGAACGAACAGATCTGGGCCTGGAGATCGGAAATCACCAAATTCGATAGCACAAAATCGCAACGCCGGTGGCGGACGACCGCAGCAGAGGCTGCGGCGGGAGACGCGCGCGTAGGCAACGGCGTCGGAGACGACAGCGGCCGGAGACGGCGGGGGCGACCGCGTCGGCGGCGGCGGCTATAGCAGGTCAGTAGGGTTTTAGGGTTTGGATCCGCTCTGATACCATGTAGTTTGAGAGGAAAAAGTGTATAGGGTTTTAGTTAACCAACCCTAACACTGTTTAATATTATTTATATTATGAAACTTCATATTACATTACATGATTAAGCAATGTGGGATACTAATACTACAATGGCTTTGAAAAAGAATGACACTTGGGAGTTAGTATCACTTCCGAAAGAAAAGAAATCAGTGGGATACAAGTGCGTTTTCACTATTAAGCAGAATGTTGATAGTGCAGTTGAGAGATACAAAGTGAGACTTGTTGCCAAGTGTTTTACTCAAACCTATATTATTGACTACGAGGAGACTTTTGCTTCAGTAGCAAAGATGAACTCTGTGCGAGCTCTACTCTCTTGTGTTGCCAATTTTGAATTGGCCTCTTCATCAGTTTGATGTGAAAAATGCATCTCTTCATGGTGAGTTAGAGGATGAGGCGTATATGGATATACTACCAGGTTCTTCCTCTAAGACAGAGGGAAAGGTGTGGACATTGAAAAATACCCTTTATGGATTGAAACAGTCACCAAGAGCTTGGTTTGGCAGATTTTTAAAGGCTATGTTGAGGTTTGGGTACAAACATAGTCGTGCCGTTCATACTATGTTTATCAAGGGAAGTGTTGGTAAGATCGTTGTCCTTATTGTTTATGTTGATGATATAATAATGACAAGTAATGATGTGGATAAGATTTTTAATTTTAAGTCTAGTCTGACTCAAGAATTCAAGATTAAGGATTTAAGATCACTGAGATATTTTCTTGGAATGGAAGTGACTCAAGAATGGAAGTACATACTTGATCTCTTGGAAAAACAAGTATGTTAGGTTGTAGACCTGCAAATTTCCTATTGAGGCAAATCATCATCTTAGAGGAGACTTGGTGGAGTGCACTGATAAGGAGAGATATGAGCGCCCAGTGGGTCGACTAATACACTTAGCCCACACTCAACAAGATGTTACTTATGCGGTGGGCTTTGTTAATCAATTTATGCATGATCCTTGTAGATCACATCTACATGCAGTTTATTGTATTTTAAGGTATCTCAAATCAGCTCCAGTAAAGGGATTCTGTTTTCTAATCACGGTCACCTGCGGTTGAATGCATTCACTGATGCCAATTGAACTGGTTCTGTGGATGGTAGACGCTCTACTTGTAGCTACTGTATTCTCCTTGGGGGAAATTTGGTTACTTGACAAAGTAAGAAGCAATCAGTGGTCGCCAGGTCTAGCGTAGAAGTTGAGTATAGAGCTATGGCTCATAGTGTTTATGAGCTCTTATGGCTCTGTTAGTTGTTATGTTTACATATTAGGTTATGTATAAGTTAACCCTAATGGGCCTCGGTGATTAGAGCCCCTTAGGTTAACCCTAACCTCATTCACTTTATTATAAATAAACGTCTCGTCCCTCTCTAAAGAGAGTGGGTTTTCATCTTTACATGATATCAGAGCCTGGTGAAAAATAATAAAATATAAAACCCTAAATCTACTCTGCCGCCGCCAGTTATGCACTGATCTTTCCGGCGGCGTCGCGTCTCCACTGCCATCATCGACATCCTAGGCTCCCCCCTTCAGATCTGCTGTCGATCTTGTCCACTGCCTCTTCCTCTGCCGCCGCCGCCGCCCTCTTCTCCTTGCGTTGCCTCCTCTCTCTGCCACCACCACCACTGATCTGCACCCCTCTACCTCCCGATCTGACCCTTGGCCTTTTGACTGCATTCACCACCGCCCGCTGCCGCCGCCGTCCGCTACCATCACCGCCGCACATCTCCCGATCTGTTGCTGCCCTTCTTGCTGCTGTGCCCTTCTGTCTCTGTAAGGCAGTGGCCTGACCTCTTGATCTAGCCCTTTAGCTGCCTGACCACCGCCCTCGCCGTCGGTCGCAACCGCCGCCGCCGCATTGCTCTTGCCTTTCTTCCTGCTGATCTCCTCTGTCTCTGTATGACCGTGGACTGATCTGTTCTCTCCGGCCTCATGCCTACTTGATATGCGTCAGTGTTACTCCTTGGTTATTATTCTGTTCTTGGTGAATGAATGCTCCAATCTGGTGATTGGTGGTTTGTCGGGCTGATATAGGTGTTGAGAGTAGGATTTGTCTTATATTATCGTAGTCATGTCGACCACTAATTCTTCGCCACCATCGCCATCTGTCCCGTCTGCCCAGCCCGTGGTGACTTGCGAACCTGCCCGACCCCAGATCTTCTCCTCATCCACTCCCTTGGTGGAAACCAGGCTGATTGGCTTGTCCACTTATGTTTTATGGCGAAAGAAGGTCCTGAAGTCTCTTCAGGGTATGGATCACGATTCACATCTGACAGACTGTGCTCCTCCTGAGACTTCACCTCAGTACCGCTCCTGGATTCGGGATGATGCCCGCCTGTTTACTTTATTGCTGAACTCCATGGATGAATCTGTTGAGGTGTTGGTCGCAAATGCCGATACTGTGCGGGAAATTTGGCAATCTTTGTCCGATACCCATTCCATTGCTAATGATCTGTCCCGCCTTTTTGATGTAATGAAGGGGTTCTTCCAACTCACGCGTGAGGGAAAAACTCTTCAGGAGCACTATGTTGGGTTCAAGACTCTTACTGATGAGTTTGACCGTTTGCTCCCCTTTACTTCCGATCCCACAGTATTTCGCCATCAGCGTGATCAGATTATGGTGGTGCTCTACTTAGCCAGTCTTGGTGGTAGTGATTGTGAGGCTGCCCTTTCACAGACACTTGCTGGGGTTGATATTCCGTCTCTTCCGGAGGCCTTCCGACGCATGAGTTGCTCGGTGAGTCACTCTGATGCTCGCCCTCTACCCCCTGAGTCCGCTGATAGGGTTGCCTATTTTTTCTCCCCGGGTGGGGCCCGTGGCGGCCGTCGGGGCCGGGGCGGGCGTATAGTTGGTCATACTGGATCTTTGGAGACTCGCACATGTCATCATTGTGGTGTTGTTGGCCACATTCGTCCCCATTGTCCCCAATTGGGCTCTAAGCCATCTTGTATGGCTCATGCTGCTACTACACCTGCTTCCTCTTCCGCGGGTCATGTGGTCCATATGTCTGATGCTGAGTATGACCGGTACACTCAGTCCCTTGTGCTCTCTTCTCCTGCTGTTGGTACATTTATTACAGGTAACTCCACCGCCTGCATGGTTACTCCGCGCACTTGGGTTATTGACTCTGGTGCTTCAAATCATATGACCGGGACTACAGGTACTCTTTCTGAGTATTCTCCTCTTACTAGGACTGGACAGGTTATAGTGGCCAACGGCTCTTCTCTTGACATTCGAGGTTGTGGCATTGCTACACCCACTTCCTCGTTGACCTTGCAACATGTGTTACATACTCCTGGCTCCCTTTTTAATCTGCTTTCTATTAGTCGTGTTATTAAAGATTTAAACTGCTCCATAACGTTTTTTCCTGAGCATTGTGTTTTTCAGAATCTGGTGACGAAGCGGACTATCAGTAAAGGGAGTGTTATAGGGGGCTTGTATGTGCTTGATCAACCGGTTGCCTGTGCCGGGCTCACTTCCTCTGCTTATGATGCTCACTGTCGTTTGGATCATCCCTTTTTAGCTAGTTTACAGTCTTTATGTCCTAAATTTAATTCTATTTCTCATTTATCTTGTGAGTCCTGTCATTTAGCCAAACACCACCGTATGTCTTATCCTATTCGTAATAGTAAAAGAAGTTCATTCCTTTTGCTCTTATTCATACTGATATGTGGGGGCCGTGCCCCGTTCCTAAACCCTTAGACTACAGATATTTTGTGACATTTGTGGATGACTACTCTCGTTTTACTGACATTTACCTTTTGAGAGCTTGCTCTGAAGTCTTCTCTGTTTGGAGTTCTTTCTTTTTTGAGATTCGCACCTAGTTTAGTCATACTATTCGTGTTCTCCGTATTGATAATGGTAGGGAATATGTAACAACATTGGTTCCAGGGCACATTTGTCCCACCATGGCATTGTTCACAAGACATTTTGTCCCGACACTCCCCAACAAAATGGGGTTGTCGAACGCAAGAATCGTCATCTTCTCGACATTGCTCGTGCTCTCCTTTTTCACACGGGTGTCCCCAAATGCTTCGGGGGTGATGCCGTTTTCACTGCCTACTATCTCACCAATCGCTTACCTTCCTCCGTCCTTCGTGGTGTCAACCCCCAGTCTGTTCTCCTCCCTACCCTTCCTCCCTATAGTCTCCCTCTTCGCCTATTTGGGTGTGTGTGTTATGTTCGTGATACTCGCCCCAGTCTGTCCAAATTAGATCCCCGTTCCCTCAAATATGTCTTCCTTGGATACTCCAAAACCCAGAAAGGGTTCCGGTGTTTCTCCCCTTAGTTGTGTAGGTATCTAACCTCTTAGAATGTGGCCTTTATCGAGACTGAGTCATTTTATCCTCTCACTAGTGTCTCGGAATCCCTTTCTCCACTTGATGACTTTCTTGTCTCTCTTCTACTTCTCCCGACTTCTCCAGCACCGCCTCCGGTCTTGGCACACACCTTCCCTCTGGCTTCCCCTATTGAGCCAGTCACTTTGCCACTTGATCCGGCCTCACCTTCTGCGGATCCCCCCCCAGCTGCCCCTACCGCTCCTGCCGTGATCACCCCTTAAATGTTACCTCCTACCATGGTTTGCCAACTCCTATTTGCTTTTTGATTGTTAGCCTGGACTCTGTGCCCAAGTCACGTACTCTTGGTGAGGCTTTGGCTCATGCTGGCTGGCGTGCTGCTATGGAGGAGGAAATGTAGGCCTTGGAGGACAATCATACCTGAGATCTTTGTTGTGAAACTAGAGAAAGGAGAATTGTATTATTGAGTGATTATGTTACAAGGGGCCAGTACATCAATATATAGAGAAAACCTAGAAACCCTAGGTAACCCTAATTACATGAAAGGTCAATAATACCCTTGCAACTAAACATTAATAACAACTTAACCATTACTATTCTAACACTCTTTTATTTATAGATGAGATTAGGGTTAACCTAATGGGCTCTAACCACCTAGGCCCATTAGGGTTAACATAACCTAATCTATCCCACATAACAACTAACAATCTTGTTTCTCTCCCCCCTACCAAGAAAGCTATTGGTTGCAAATGGGTTTACGCTGTCAAAGTGCATCCCGATGGCTCTATTGCTCGAGTTAAGGTTCGCCTTGTGGCCAAAGATTATGCCCAAACCTATGGTGTCGATTACTTTGAGACCTTCTCCCCAGTGGCCAAAATGGCCTCCCTCCGCCTCCTTCTCTCTTTGGCGGTTACTCAGGCTTGGCCATTATACTAGCTAGATGTGAAGAATGCTTTCCTTCACGATGATCTCACTGAGGAGGTGTATATTGAGCAACCACTCGGGTTTGTTGCTCAGGGAGGGGAACATCGTGTCTGTTGGCTTCGCCCTCTCTTTATGGGTTAAAATAATCTCCAAGGGCCTGGTTTGGTCGGTTCAGTCAAGTGATTACTAGCTTTGGGCTGATACAGTCTGCGAAGGATCATTAGGTCTTCTATCGCCACCATCCTCTGGATGTATCATGCTGATTGTATATGTGGATGATATTGTCATTACCGGTGATGATGCACAGACGATTATTGATCTTAAGCAGTTTCTCAATCAACATTTTCAAACCAAAGACCTTGGGCAGTTGAAATATTTTCTTGGCATCGAGGTGTTGCGCGGAAAGAAGGGTATTGTTGTTTCTCAGCGCAAATATGTTTTGGATATTTTGTCTGATGCAGGGCTGTTCCAGACAAAAGGGGCCACTTCCCCTATGGACCCAGGAGCCAAGTTACTGCCTGATACTGGTGAGTTATTCCCTAACCCCGATCAGTATAGGCGGTTGGTTGGGAAGTTGAATTATCTAACTACGACGACTACAGATCGATGGTGTTGATCTAACGTACGGAGCCGTTTTCTCAACTCAAAACACTGTGCATCAATACCTTGTTGCAGTAGGTTTGGGCTGTAGTAGTCCAAATCTTATACAGTGTATCAAGGAGCAAAAAAGTATGGCGAATATCAACACGCATAGAGGTAAATAACTAGGTCATGACTAAAGATTTCTGAGATTTAAAATGCTTAAGTGCAAAGTTCTTACTCTCATCAGGTGGAAGAACATGGCCCTGAATGAACTTTGACATTCTTCTGGCTTCAATGGCTAAAGTGAAAGTACGAGGCCAGATCAAATAATTGGTACTATCCAACTTGATAGGACAAATATCTAATGAAGTTTTTTCAAAGAGCCTATCAAATTGGCTCAAGGCATCTTAAGTACCAGACGAACCAGTGGGAACAATTTTTGGATCCTCCGCCATACTGCAATGCATAAGAGAGACACCCAACAAAAACACTAAAAACAGCGACCAAAAACAGAACCAGGTCGCAACAGCAGATCCAATAACCAGCGTCCGCAAGAAGGAGAACCAGAAGAATACCCAAAAAACAGTGATGAACAACTCAGAACCTGCGGACAGTGCTGGGCGTGACCAAAAACACAGATCTGAGATGGCCGAAAGCCGTGGCAGAAGGCAATGGTGCTGTGCTTGACGGCGCTGAGAAAAAACGGCGGTGACGGTGGGCTAGAGCTTTGGGCGGTGGCAATGGTGGGTGACAGCTAGAGTTTTTTTCTAGCTATGATACCAAGTTTGATTAGATAATAATGATACCCAATTAGGTTTTTCCTTCTCATTACGTTATAGTTATACAAGAGGAAAAGGAAAATAAAGGAAATAGAAGAAACGTGAAATCTATGAGAAAAAGTGTATCTAACCCAAAAGGTTAGATCATATATTTATATTGGTGAGATGTACAAGACATGGAAATAAAGATCCTAAAAGGAAAGGGAAATAATAAGATCCTAAAAGGAAATAACAATCAAATCTCCTAATTAAAGTAAATCGGGTAAATTAAGGAGCAAGATAATTTCCACACTCCCCCTCAAGCTGGAGCAAAGATATCTATCAAGCCCAGCTTGACAATGGAGGACCGAAGCAGGGATGGCCCGATGGCCTTGGTGAACATATCAGCAGTCTGCTCGGATGATGTGACAAAAGATGGACGCACAATACCATGACGAACCTTCTCACGAATAAAGTGAACATCCACCTCAATATGCTTTGTGCGCTCATGAAGCACAGAGTCAGAAGCAAGCAAAATAGCAGATTTATTATCACAGTATAAAACAGACGATCCAGTTTCTGCAAAGCCCAATTCTGATAGAATCGACCGTAACCAAAGAATCTCACATGCACCCTGGGCCATAGCACGGTATTCGGCTTCAGCTGAAGACCGAGAGACAACATCCTGCTTCTTACTTTTCCATGACAACAAATGATTGCCATAAAAAGTACATATGCCTGAGGTAGAACGTCTGTCAGATTTTGACCCAGCATAATCTGCATCAGTGAAACAAGACAACCCAGACTGTATACCACTAGCAAAAAATAGACCCATCCCTGGACAAGTCTTGAGATACCTTAAGATGTGAAATACCGCATCCAAATGAGCTGTACGAGGAGCGTGCATGAACTGACTGACAATACTAACTGCAAAAGTCAAATCTGGCCTAGTATTAGTCAGATATATCAGTCGACCAACTAGGCGTTGATAACGGGAAGGATCAGAAAGTGGCTCGCCAGACTCTGTAGATAACTTAACATTAGGATCCATCGGAGTAGAGGCAGGCTTGGACCCTAGCATTCCTGTGTCCTGGAGGAGATCCAGAGCGTACTTCCGTTGGGACAAGGATATCCCACGGCGAGAGCGAGCTACCTCAATACCCAAGAAATATTTCAGGGGGCCCAGATCCTTAATTTCAAAAGTTTTGCTAAGATCCCGCTTGACCTGAGCAATCCCCAAACTATCATCCCCTGTAAGAATAATATCATCCACATATACCAAAAGAAGAGTCCGAGTGCCATCAGCCCTCCTCCGAACAAAGCAAGTATTATCAGAATGACACTGAAGGAATCCCATGGAAAGGACAACATTAGTGAAGCGACCAAACCAAGCCCGTGGTGACTGTTTTAGCCCATAAAGAGACTTTCGAAGTCGACAAACCTTCCCAACATACTCCCCCTCAGCCTGAAAACCAGGAGGAGGAGCCATATAAATAGTCTCAAGTAAATCGCCATTCAAGAAGGCATTTTTAACATCCAGCTGATGGAGTGGCCAAGAGTGAGCAGCTGCCAGGGAGACAACCAAGCGAACAGAGGTGAGCTTAGCTACAGGTGAGAAAGTAGCACCAAAGTCCTTGCCAGGAATCTGAGTAAAGCCCTTGGCAACAAGACGAGCTTTGTACCGTTCCACAGAACCGTCAGCCAGATACTTAATGGTAAAGACCCATTTGCAACCCACTGCCCTTTCACCTGGAGGTAACGGCACAAGATCCCAAGTATGATTATGCTCTAATGCAGCCATTTCAGACTGCATGGCAGCAACCCAATGAGGATGCTGAAGAGCCTCGGAGACGGAGCGGGGAATAGTCACTGAATCAGTCTGTCCAATAAATGCGCGATGAGAATCTGAAATGCAGTCATAAGAGAGATACTGGGAAAGAGGATGGTTAGTACTGCCAAGAAAACCATATCGCTGAGTAGGTAAACGAAGACGGGTAGGATATCGAGGTACGGGTAGGGTAGGGGTAGGAGAAATAGTACCTGAGTCCAAAGCAGATTCAGGAGCAGCCTGGGCGCGAGGGCGACGAGAGTAGGTGTGCAAAGGGTGAGCTATAGGTGGTAACATGGAAGGGACGACCTCTCCAGAATGTGGCATATCAAAAATGGGCACCGGGCGTGAACTAGGGGAACAAGGCTCGGTCAAATGAGGAGAAGAGTCCTGCAACACAGAATGAGTGGAAAAATACGGAGTATCTTCACAAAAAGTGACATCGAGGGAATCAAATAGAGTACGAGACTTAGGGTCATAACACCTATACCCTTTTGACATGGTAGAGTATCCTAAGAAGATACACTGAATAGATTTGTCATCCAACTTAGTACGTGTAGGGCGTCGATCCTGAACAAAGCAGGTACAACCAAACACTCTAGGCAAAAGAGGAAATAAGACAACATCAGGTTTAAGGACGTGAAGAGGAGCCTTACCCTGTAAGATACGGCTAGGAGTGCGGTTAATAAGATAGATGGCAGTAAGAACAGCCGTATGCCAGTAGGACTTAGGGACGTTCATACCTCGGAGAAGGCAGCGAACAACGTCCATAATATGACGGTTCTTACGTTCGGCTATCCCATTTTGCTCAGGAGTGTAAGTACAAGAGAGCTGTTGAAGGATACCCTCCCGATTAAGTTGGGAACGAAAATCATTAGAAACATACTCACGACCCTGGTCAGAACGAATATTCTTCACAATAGTACGGAATTGAGTTTTGACCATTTGAAGAAACTGAGTGAAAACAGAAAACACTTCAGATTTATATTTAAGCAAGTAGACCCAAGTACACCTAGTATGATCGTCAATAAAGGTGACATAATAGCGATGTCCAGAAAAACCAGTAACTGGGGAAGGGCCCCAGACATCAGAATGAATAAGATCAAAGGCACTAGATGTATGATACATGCGAGGAATATAGCTAGTACGAGTATGTTTAGACAATTCACAGGTGACACAATGAAACTTGTGAGTCTGACAAGCTTTATTTAGTGAGGGAAATAATAAACATAAATACTGAAAGTTTACATGTCCTAAACGAGCATGCCACAACTTTATTGTGCTACTAGAAAAATCATAGGAAGATGACTTGGGTAAAACAGACGCCTGAAGACTTGAAACAACAGGTAACGGTGGAGACCCAAAATAGTACAGCCCATCGCGCTCAAAGCCCCTGCCAAAAATCCTCTTCGAACTCAGGTCCTGCAATAAGCATGCAGTAGGTGAGAAAATGACAGCACAGTTAAGGGTTTTGGCAAGACGGCTAACAGAAAGCAAGTTATAAGTGAAATGGGGAACATGAAGGACAGAGGTAAGTCGAATATCTGGGGATAGAGATACATCACCCTTATGACGAACATGTGACAGAGATCCATCAGCAATACGAACAGACTGACCAGTAATAGGAACCGGAGATATCAAATGTGTCAACTCACCAGTCAAGTGATCACTAGCTCCTGAGTCCAAAATCCAAGTAGGGACAGAACGAGCATGAAAGGCTGTGGAGGTACCTGTGGCGACGGTGGCAACTGGAGCTGGGGCCCGAACTGTAAGAGACCCAAGCTGCTCCTAAAGGTGACCAATCTGAGCCTAAAGATGCTGAACATCAGTAGGGATAGGTGAACTATCAACAACAGTAGCAGTGCGGGTAGATCCAGAGGACTTGTTTCGACAATATTGTTGCTTCAACTCGGGATGGAGTTTGAAGCAACGAGCCTTTATATGACCAGGCTCGTGACAGTAATGACAAGTCCCCTCCCTGCCTGGAGGAGGCCGGTGCCCAGAGCGAGCTGCAAGAGCCATCTGGTCAATGGAAGGAGAAACCTCAGGAGTAGGAGTGGGTGAGACCAACCGGCGGCGACGCTCATCACCATCCAAAGTAGCAAAGGCCTCATATAAAGAGGGCAAAGGGGAAGTGTTTAAAATCTGAATTCGAAGAGACTCAAATTCAGGTTTTAAACCCATCAAGAACTGGTATGTGTGCTGGCGGTCAAGACGCTTGGCTACAATCGCGGCTGCATCAGTTGGAAAGTCACTCAAGGGCTCATACTGAGCAAGTTCAGCCCAACAGGACTGTAAATAGCCAAAGAAGCCAGAGACAGATAAATCCAAGGCAGTCTGAGAAGCATGAGAGATCTCCTGATATAGCTCAAAAATCCTGGAATCATTATGAGCATGGGCATACATCTGAGAGAGGGCTTTCCAGAGCCGGGACACTGTATCACAGTACATGAACATGTTATAGATCTGTTCCTCCATAGAATTAAAAAGCCAGCCCAAGTACGTACAATTGTCAATGTCCCAAGCAGCACGTTTGGGATCATCGTCAGGGGGCTGTTCTTCAGTCGAGAGAAGCCAATGAAGCTTCCCTTTTCCACCAAAAAAGAGTTGAATAGAACGACTCCAAGCAGCAAAGTTACGTCCATTCAACAAAACACTGGTAATGCGAATAGTCGGAGCATTAGGAGACGGCCAAGGTTGCTGAGTATGAGAATCAGAACTGGAAGCACCAGTCTTCACAGTTTCAGTCTTCACAGTTTTGTCAATTTCCATCCCAGAAAGAATATAGAGACCCTCCCGAAAAAGGAACGGTAACCAGCACCCAGAAAAGGTCAAAGAAGGTCAACCAGGAAAAAGCAGTAACCAGAAAAAATCGTCACCTTCACTTACCACATCAGTGAGGGCACCAAAATCACAAAAAATTGCTACCGAAACACCGGCAGCCCCAGAACCGAGAAAGGAAGAGACCGTCGCTTACCACATCAGCGACAAAGGCTCACGAACACCCTGCTAGGGGCAACCAGCAGCAGTCGAACAGGTTAACAGGCAAGGGGCAAGAGCCTAGAGGGCCAGGCGAGGGCCTAGAAAATGGCGCAAGACCCAGGCGGTGGCCCTGGAGGGTCGCAAGGGTTGGGCGAGGCCCTGGAGGCCTTCACAGATGCTATCGATAGGCAGAGAGGTTAGCAGAAGGAGCGAAGAAAAAAGGGTTACGGAAATTTCTTTTTGGCTCTGATACCAAGAAGAAACGTGAAATCTATGAGAAAAAGTGTATCTAACCCAAAAGGTTAGATCATATATTTATATTGGTGAGATGTACAAGACATGGAAATAAAGATCCTAAAAGGAAAGGGAAATAATAAGATCCTAAAAGGAAATAACAATCAAATCTCCTAATTAAAGTAAATCGGGTAAATTAAGGAGCAAGATAATTTCCACAGAAATTAAACTAATTACACTATGACATCTAAACTAAGTACATTACACACTCATAACTTAACAAGATTGGGTGTAATGCAGGAAAGGAATTTGAGTTGCATGCCTGGCAGAAGAAATTTTGCTTCTTGAAAATCTATATGGGTTTGTCGGACTAGACTTGGGAAAAAAAAAGATGCCAGTGTGACTCTGATTTTGAAATCAATAAATACGGAAGTTGTGTTTCAGTTTTTTGTATACAGTGGATAGCCAGGGATAACTAGCTCAAGGAAGACCTCTGAGATTCTGGTCAGAGGCTGAACAATGGTGCATTTGAAGTTTGTTAAGTAGTGCATAATTGTTGCTCATTGTTCGATCAGTGGACGTTTTTTTGGAAGAAATAAATGATTATATTTTCCCTTCCATCATGATCTGAAGTTACCTTGAACCCGGATAACTCGTTATAGAGAAATTTCTTACTAATGCAGACAAATCAGCGATACTTCATACTTGTACTCTTTCTCAATGAGTGAGGAAATTGGGTACTGCACTTGGAGAGGCTGTGTGCAACCATGCCTTCCCCCTGCTGTGCAACATTGATTAAACAATTTTCCTTCCCCCTAACTCCTCTCTGTATATGCGTAAAGCGATGGAAAAATCATCGGAAGGGAACTGTGCCCTGCACTTTAATACTTGTGCTTTATGGTGTTTTTTGTTAGAATCACTTCACTATGTGAGAAATATCATTTGATTTCGTATTATCTGTTGCCATTTATGGTGACTACATGCTTATTGGATTCTAATATTGATTTTATCACAGGATGATGGTGGAAAAAAGATAGAGCTGAAGCCTGGGTTTTTAATGGAGCATGATCATAATGTACACTTCAATTCGATTCTGTAGATCAATTTTATATCATCTCTTGAAAATTACAAGTACCAATTTCAGTTCAATGTTAGTTTTTAGAACTTCAAATTTGATAGATAAGTTGTTATATCAATTCTCCTATTTCTTTCAAAATCAGAATGTAAACAAACATGGCCTAGAGGAAAGTTAGAAGGTGCGATTTTAACACTGCAAAAAGGAAGTGCATACAAAAAGTTTTATGCTCTCTCCGTATTCCTTTCCCCTCTTCATTGAATGTCTGCTCTATCAGTCATGAGCTATGATGAACATTTACCATTTTAGCTTCAATTTCAATGCATAACATGTTGTTCATTTCCTTCTAGGTTGGAGCTGTTGTAGTTGGGTTTGATCGTTATTTCAACTACTACAAAGTCCAGTAAGTTTCTCCTTTTTCTTCAAACGTATGCTATCTGTCATAAGGAATTCTCCTAGATAGGTAGATGCAATACGAGTGCTTCACTATAGACTAGTCTACCTTTGTTAATGCCTCATCTCGTTTGGCTGGAGCGGGGTTCTAAATCACGGTATTGGGATGCTTATCCATATTGGGGGTACAACCATATATTGGACGATATCGGAGACTATTACGTGATACATAGCTATATATTGGTATCAAAGGTCCAAAATCTCGTTGCCTTTGTGATGCATAATGGTCAACTTAGAACCCTGAGCTGGAAGATTTAAGAAGGTTTTCAGGTACATTTTATTCTTTAGGCAGCTTATTGAGCTTTTGGCTAACTTTTTTTTAACCTTTCCAGTTCGTCTTGCATAGCGGAACAGGAAAAGTAGAAAAGAACGGGCTATATTTTCCAGAAGTCCGCTAAAGACCAAAAAAACCTTTTCTTAGTTTTTTTAAAGCCTTTTCAGCGTCAATGTTTTTTTTCTCCTTGTGTGTTTTACATGTCCTCTAGTTAAGACAAGCCAGAAAAGCTTAAAGATGTTCACTGAAGTCAGGACAAAAAAAATACTGCTTAAAAGCTTCCAGCCAAACATGAGTCATTTGTTTATAATTTTACGTGCAAAAACCACTTCTTGGTCCTTGAAACTTGTTGAGATGTTAAAAAAAGGAATATGTGTTAGAATTTTATTTAGTTGGACATACTCAATAAATCCCTCTTCGGAAAAGTTGCTTTTTTCCTTCTTTTACATATATTCTTTTCCTTTTGATGATTTGGTCGGGGTCCTTTCTTTATCATGTTTCTTTTTCCTTTTCCACTTTAGGAGATGACAATAGCTCTATGAATGAAGCTTTCTTTGTACTTATCTCTATTTTTATTTCAAAGGAAAACTGCCAGAAACACAAGGTTGTCTCAATTGTTTCTTGATATCAGTAAAAATCACATCAGCACATTTGGTACCTGTATTTCACTTTTCATCTTTAAAGCCATCAAGCCCATTTGCTGAATTTGCATGTTTGTGATTTCTCAACTCTATTGTTGACTGAGATATCTATTTTGTCTCATAATGGAAGGTATGGAACGTTATGCATCCGGGAAAATCCAGGGTGTCTATTCATAGCTACAAATCGTGATGCTGTTACTCATCTTACAGATGCACAAGAATGGGCAGGTTCGTGTCAGTTCTCTTGACTTTTACAGTTTGCATAATTTCTTATATGATAACTTCTCAAAAGCCCTATAAAAACAGGGTTCTAACTCCTCGTAATAGCTGGTACATCTTTTATTTATGCCCGCCTCAGAACCTTATCACTTCCTGCTTAGTGACTAGGTTCTAAGGATGGTCTAATTTGCTGAAAGCCAAGAACATTATTTTCTGTTTGTGAGTGCTGAAAGACACAAATTTATGGTGGTCATTTGTTGTCAGACTAAAGAGCTGTGGTGTAGAAATTAAATTTCCAAATGATCATTCATCAGAGCATTATTAAGTTTGGATTGGCAGTTGGTATTAATTGCAAAACAGTCATATGACTTGTTAATTAAGTGGAAAATTACTGTGGGGGCAAAAGATCTGGGATTCCCCACCAGTCATGTTCGAGCTAGAAAGGGCAATGGTTTGGTATCCGTCTTGATCTCTTGCTTCAATCTGTACGAGGAAGCACCCGTCAGAGACATCTCGGCTTCTTGCCGAAATGCCCTCTGATGGCTTGATGAGAATAGGGAATACCAAAATTATATTGTAATCCAAAGTTCTCCCCCCGCTAGAGGGGGCTTACCTGTCCTTACAATCCCCTATTTATAGAGTTCAATTCTCCACATTAATTAGATTGTCTAGCCCGTATAGAATCCGTAACCATTAGCTTGGGTCATGACTTGGTTGATTATGAGCGTCAGTCGCTCGTGTCGGTCCTTCCCCGAGTTAACCACCTCAGTGCTATGTTTTGTAACCCATGGCGCTTTAGGCCGAGCCCACTGCTCGTCGCATGGGCCGCGACGCACTAGGTGCCGTCTTCATGGAGTTCATGTGAAATGAATCTGTTGGAGATGGGTTTGGAATCTTGTAACTAAGCAAAAGACGATTTTCATTCAGAAGTTTTCATTTACATAATTCAAAAGTAGTATCTTTATGGGTGAGTCATGCTCCAAGGAACATCCCTTAGGAAGCGTGCCCTCATGCCGGCCATTGCTGTCTCTTTATATGGGCGTGCCAATTGGGTCCTAATTTTTTAGGAGGGATCATTGCCCGCATATCATCTTGGGTGAAGGGGTGTGAGTATTTTCTTCTTCCAAGTTGCTACTTTGCTCATTCTCTGATGCTTTGTGCTATCCTTCGTGTTTCGAGCTTCCCCTACTGTCAACATTCTCGTAGGCAATTCTTCGTTTATGAGCTCCCTCTTGTCCATTTCTGTTCTCCTGAAGTGTTAGCCTTGGTGAGTCGTGTTTCAACTCTCGCGATCGGTGGAGCATGATTCTTGTCCTCTATTCTCGGATTTTGATGTGCATCCTTCCTTCCTTCCTGTTGGGGAGTAGCATCAGGTCCATCTAATTTGTTCCCAAGTCCTTGGAAACTCCTTGTACTTCTACACGAATAGAGTGGCCCGAGATTGGAGGTTTGATTTTTGCCATAACTATTTTTGCTCCTCTGGTTCCCACTGTGGACAATTGTGCGGCGAAAGATCTGGACTCCCCACTAGTCCTGTTTGAGCTTGAAGGGGAATGGTCTAGTCAATCCGTCTTGATCTCTTGCTTCAATATGCACGAGGAAGTACTCGTCAAAGACATCTCGGCCTCTTGCCAAAATGCCCTCCGATGGCTTAATGAGAACAGGAAATACCAAAATTGTATTGTAATCAAAAGTTCTCCCCTCGCCAAAGAGGACTTACCTGTCCTTACAAGCCCTCTCTTTATAGAGTTCTATCTTCCATGCTAATCAAATTGTTTAGCCCGTATAGAATCTGTAACCCTTGGCTTGGATCATGACTTGGTCGGGTATTAGCACTAATTGCTCGTGCTGATCCTTCCCCAAGTTAACCACCTTAATGCCCTATTCTATCCCTTAGAATTACCTCTTATAAAGCATTAGACTTGAGGACAAGAACATACATTAAAGAGTTGGACGAGACTAAAGGGCATTTGTATGGTGGTTGTTTTCCAAATAAGTTTTTTAGCACACAGTCTTCCGAATTAATTAGACGCAGTGTTTTTATATTTTATTTCTATTAAGTTGAAATAGTTTCTGAGAATTTGGCAGTGTATTTTCTATATTTTCAATTAGATGTGAAGAATGCATTTATTAATGGTATCTCACCTAAGAAGTCTATATGAGCTCGCCGCCTAGCGTATTGCATTCTCATGACTAGGTCTGCCGTCTTCGGCGTGCTCTCTACGGCCTCAAGCAATCTTCTCGTGCTTGGTATACTCGGTTTCAAGCGGTTGTTTAGAATATAGGTTTTCAGCCTAGTATGCATGATTTTGCATTATTTGTTCATTAAACATCTCTTGGTCGTGTTCTCCTTCTTCTCTATGTCGACGATATGGTTATCATAGGTTCTACCTGTTGCAATTTCCGCGGCCAAGTCTTATCTCTTTTGTGAATTTTGAATGAAAGATTTGTGTCTCCTTCGATACTTTTTTGGCATTGAAGTGGCTTCTTCTCCCAAAGATTATCTCTTATCTCATATCTCATACTAAGTATCGGCATGAAAGTTGCTCGGGCCAATCTCACATATGACAAAGGTGTTTACACTTCTCTTGAGTTGCGTGCAAAATTCTCTTCTTCCGATGGCATTCCTCTCGATGACCGTACTTTGTATCGTGAGCTGGTTGGCTGTCTTGTTTATCTTACAATGACTCAGCCAGATATTGCCTTTGCAGTTCATATTGCCAGTCAGTTTGTATTTGCTCCCCACACTACTCATTGGGCAACTCTCCTCCATATCTTGCAATATGTTTATATCACAATCTACCAGTGTCTTCTTTTCTCTTCTACTTTTGCCTTATCTCTTTGTGCCTATGTCGATGCTGATTGGGCCGGTGATCCTTCTGATCGAAAGTCCACCTCTGGTCTTTGTGTTTTTCTTGGAGATTCTTATTTCCTGAAAAAGTAAGAAACAATTTGTTGTTGCTCGTTCTACAACTAAAGTTGAATATCGTGCTATGGCACATGCGATTGCCAAGGTTGTTTGGTCACACTGGCATCTATCTAATATGGGTGTTTCTCTGCCTTCTGCTACACCACTCTTCTAAGACAATAAGGGTGTTATTCACATTGCCCACAATTCCATGTTTCATGAATGCACAAAACACATTGAAATTGACTACCACTTTGTTCGTCAGCGTCTTCAATCCGGCACCATAACCCTACCATTCGTTTCTTCCACTTTCCAATTGGCGGATTTCATCACGAAGATGCATATTGTTGCCCACTTTCATTGTCTCTTCGACAAACTGACGATGTCTACTGCAACGCCATCTTGAGTTTGAGGGGGGGGGGGGGGGGGGGGGGGGGGGGGGGGGGCGCTGAATGTGTAGTACGTATTGTACACTACTTTGTATTACTTTGTGCTACCGTATTGTACTACACGTTTCCATTATTAGACCATTGTATCAATTATCTCTCTACAATCAATAATATTGCAACGTTCGTTTCTCTTTCTCTTTCTCTTGTATATGTCCTCACTTTTCTATTTGTAGGATCTAAGGGGCACAATGAGGCTGAGTCGCAGTATAGACAATACTAAGAGCATGGTCTTGACATTAGTCACCCAAGAACGTAAAGGGCTCTGTGGATTAGTGGCTTTATAGGACTAGGGATTGTTGCGGAGGTCCTAGAGCTGCACTCATGATACCGTCGCGGGTGTTGTGACCTTCACGATCTAATAGTCTAGATGGAATATGTGTCGAAATATTATGAGTACAACTGGAACAAGAGTATTAGCCCAGGTTGTATATAAAGGATAGACACTCCAGTCAAATCAGGTGTTATTCTTTTCGGGAAGTGTACGCAATTCTTCTAGACGGATATTCCTGAGAAGGGAAAGACCCTATAGTGTCTGAAAAGAATACCTTTCTAGAGGCACATGAGAGGCACTCAGAGACTATCTATCTCTTCCTACTATTTGCCTTCTTCTTCACCCTTTTAGATCACTCCATATTCGTTCAGATTACTGTTCACAATTCTCAACTCTCCATCAATGTTCTTGAGAATATTCCACCCAACAAGAATCCACTCTTACGCCATGGCAACCCTAAGTTTTAGATAACTTCATTTGATACTTCATATGACTATTTAAGTTACCACTAAATCCCAAATAACCTTATGCAGTTGGCATTGCATAACTTTATAGAACTAGTTTGAAAACCAATTAATAAAATTTCCATTTAGTTCAGGGTAAATTTCACTAACAGCTGCTGAGGTTTAAATTTATGTGTAAATGTCCCCCTCAAGTCTGAGAAATGACTATCCGGTCCCCTTAGCCCCAATGGTAAGTTGACTGTTGAGTTAACTAACAAATTGTAATGAAATAATCCATAGAATTTATAACATATCAAACTAACCCTTAATAACCTTATGCAAGTAATACTTTCCTATTTGTCTTTCATCTTTCCTGGTACAAGTTTCACTGTATTTATAAAATCTTTTTAATGTCCTTGGTAGTTAGTAATTTTCTTCTGAAATTTGGGACTTAGCGTAGCTCAGTGTTCACACCTATAATCACGCGAGAACCAGGAAAACCAACTACTAGCCTTTTTTTGCTTTAACTCGTCTATTTTTCATGAAGTATTTGGTACAAAAATTTTGTTAGAAAACTAAATTTCTGGCTAATTGAGTCTCAATCTATACAATGAATCATTATGTGCAATTTACTTGCTATATGCTCTTTCAATTTTCAAATGCAACTTTGATATTTTTTTCATATACGATTGTGAATATTGGGAGATAATAAAAGATTGTATTCTTTAACTATATCATTCACTATCTCAGTGTGCATAATTTATTTCGTACAAATTTGAATTGATTTTAAATGGAACTCCAATTGATAATTTATTTTATATGATTAGTGTATGAGTTAAAAACATTTGCATTCTCTCCAATTGAATTTTGTGGTTAAGATAGCACTTTTAAAACTTTATGGTCAGTAGTCATTAAATAATCTCTTACATTCATCATTATTTATGAGAATCAACAAATTATTAGAAGTAACTATATGTGTTTTTTGCTCATGTACATTCAAAATTCATTTTATGATTATTTATTTATTTTATAGGATCAATCTATGAGTGAAAACTATTTACATTCCTTTCGGTTTAATTTTTGATGTTAAAAAGTATCGTAATTATACTCTAATATTTTTATTGAAGATAAAATAAATAAACACGCTTCACAGAGAGTGGATATACTTGAGCAAAAAAAAACTATACTAGTTCATGGATTTCAGAAGAAAATTACCCTAGTAAGAAATTAAGAAAACTTTATTAATGACTGGTGAAATTTGTATGAAGAAAGATGAAAGAGATATAGGGGAAGAGTAAATACAAAAGGTTATTAAGGGTTAAATTCGATATCTTGTAATTTCTAGGGATGATTTCATCGTAATTTATTTGTTGACTTTAACAGTCAAGTAACGGATGGGGTTAAGTGAAATAAAAATCTAAACCTCATTAGTGGTGAAATTTACCCTTTGGTTTTGGCTTTATGGTGGTTCATAGGTCATATTCCTTTTGTGTAGTAATATTACCCAGAAGATTTAGCACGATTCAATTTTTTTTTCATTTTTCTTGAGACCGAGTGAATCGGTCTTATTTTTTTATGTGCAAATTAATTTTTGCATTTTATTACATTTCTTCTCAAGTTTGGACTTCAAAATGAGCACGGGAAAACTTTAAAATACAATATCTATATGACTAGATAAAATTGTTGTCAAAATTTGCCACTTTCGAAAGTAAAATTCTGGCTCTGGCTCTGGCTCTGGCTCTGCTCATCTTCAACAAGTGTTACCAAAGGAGGTGATTAAGCAAGGGCGGAAAGACGTGTATATATTTTGCCCTCACCTCCGATTGGTCACCCATGAATTTAACTTACTGGGGAACCTATTAATCCTAACTTTAATGTTTTTCATGATATGTTTGCAATGGTCCTAAAAGCCCTATTATCCAAGTAGGTAATCCCATAAACAATGGCTTGTAAAATTATCCTAAAATAACTTTGAAGCCCTGATTTTGTCAGCAGTCTACTCAAGGCGCCGATTGGATGAAAGATTATTTTTAAGTGATAAGTTATTGCGAGGGGATAAGATAAGAGGGGTACTATTTTTAGAAGCTTGGCCCACATTGACGTGATGTTTATAGAGGAGATAAAAAAGTAGATAGTTTGGATAATGTATTAAAAAGGGGATAAAATAATACTTGATTTGGATGAAGGACAAAATAAGGAGATAAGGTTGTTTTGTAATTGTAATAAGGAAGATGAGATATTATTCTTGGATAATATCCGGAATAACTTTTGGGCCAGGGGAGGGTATCCAAAAATACTCCTCCTTTATCCCTCTTAGGGTATTTTTTTTTAAGGGGTGAAAAGTTATCACCTGTATTTTTATCCTCCCAAACCATGCTAAACGTGTCACGTTAATTTTTTTATTCCCTTCAAAAATTATCCTCCTTCATTATACCCATCCAAATGGGCCCTAATGGACAAACCCTAATTTGCTTAACAAATAAAGAATACTCAAAGCACCCTAGTTTCAACTATAGACAGCACCCTAGTTTAACCAGGCTAATTATCTGCCAGTGTAAATCGCAGACGGGAGGGAGTTAAGTTGAAGTGTGAGGGAAGAGAGAGAGAGAGAGGAGAAAAAAGAATAAAAACATGTCATTTCTAGTGCAATTTTAATTATTTTAGAAGTCCGAGATACTAAGTATAAATTTTGAAATTGCAGTGGAGCCACTTGCCCCACTTGTCCCCTTCTGCATTCGGCCCTATTCAGCTCAATAGTTACTTAAGTTCCACTAAGACGTGCAGCAGTCTGATACTAATTTGACCTTTATTCACTTCTCCGGAAGTTGTGGTCACTACAGAATCATATTTGTTGTGATTTTTTTGTTTTGTTTTTGGCTTTATTCCCTTCAGGTGGTGGTTCTATGGTTGGCGCACTCGTTGGATCTACTCAGCAAGAACCAGTGGTCGTGGGAAAGCCTTCAACTTTTATGATGGACTACTTAGCAGACAAGTATGATGCCCATTCTTATTTGCTCATGCCTATGTGTTAGATTGGATAATCCCAAATTAATTTTTCTATTCAACACGTGTAATATTTATACAAGTAAAATGAGACCTAATTTAACTATAACTCTAACTAATCTACTATTGTATTTACACTGGGAAAGAAATTCTAAAGCTAATCTAGTTACAGTACACACATATAACTTTAATACTCCCCCTCAAGTTGGTGCGAATATATCAATCAGGCCCAACTTGAACACAATGG
>JAHSPW020000005.1:20710780-20715780 GCA_019985065.2 Arctostaphylos glauca | reverse complement strand
TCCAAGAATGTTTGAAGATTTCAAGCAAGCAATGACTCGAGAATTTGAAATGACAGATATTGGGCTCATGTCATACTATCTTGGAATCGAAGTAAAGCAAAGTAAAGATGTCATTTTCATCTCTCAAGAAGGCTATGCGAAGGAAGTTCTTAAGAAGTTCAACATGGCCAATTGCAAACCAATTAGCACACCGGTAGAATGTGGAATCAAGTTGTCAAGGTTTCATGATGGAGAAAAAGTAGATCCAACATATTTCAAGAGTTTAGTAGGAAACTTGCGCTATTTGACAAACACAAGGCCTGACATACTCTTCGGCGTTGGACTCGTGAGCCGTTTCATGGAGGAGCCAACCACAATGCATTTGAAGACGGCCAAGAGGATTCTCCGCTACATAAAAGGTACACTTGATTTTGGCTTACTTTATTCATCATCTAACAATTTTCGGCTTGTTGGATATAGTGACAGTGATTGGGCTGGAGACATAGATGATCGAAAGAGTACAACCAGCTTCTTATTTTACATCGGTGACACGGCATTCACATGGATTTCAAAGAAACAACCAATTGTCACTCTCTCCACTTGTGAGGCCGAATACGTCGCTGCAGCTTCATGCGTATGTCATGCAATGTGGCTAAGGAATTTACTAAAGGAGCTTACTTTCACACAAGAAGAAGCAACGGAGATATTCGTGGATAATCAATCGGCGATAGCACTAGCAAAGAATCCGGTCTTCCATGATCGAAGCAAGCACATTGATACAAGATATCACTTTATAAGAGAGTGCATGGCAAACAAGGAGGTTCGAATGACATTCACAAGGTCACAAGATCAAATTGTCGATATTCTAACCAAACCGCTTAAGCATGACATCTTTTTCAAGCTAAGAGCTTTCCTTGGAGTTGCTAAATCAAGTTTAAGGGGGGATAACCAAACCAAACCAAACTGAGCCTTGTGTCCCAAATCAATTGGGGTCGGCTACATGAATCCTTTTCCTCCAAAGAGTTCTGTCAAGTGTTGTTTTCTCACTTAGCCCTAGTAGACTTAAATCCTTGCGCACTACCGCATTTAAGGGGGGATGTTGAAGTATAAACTTGATTTGGCCCAAAGAAAAATATATGAAGCCCAAGAGAAGCCCAATACAAAAGGCCCAAGGAAGAAGATATTTTCAAGTTTCTAGAATATTTCTATTATATCTTGTTTCTAGAAGAGTTCTAGAGAACCCCTATGAAATATCTAGATTTTTTATATTTTGTTACATGCCTCTAGAATCTGCTATAAAATATTATTTTGTAAGATAAATATCTAGGTCTAGAATCATCTTTGAGTAGTATAAATGGGGGTGGGATCTAGCCATTTTGTATCAACTAAAAGTTTTGAGTCCAAGTGTAATACAAGTATTTCCTTCCCATTCTTGTCTTAAGTGTTTTACTCTCTTCCAAAAATATTGTCCAAACCCATCCTCTTCCAATAATTACTGCATCTTGCAATTTCTGTGGAATAGATATAGAAGATAGAGATGAAACAAAAGTATGATACGAAGGAGATAAACGGTCATAAGTAACAAACTGGGAAATGGGATGTTCAGTACATGACCTAACACCTTTTCAAAGAGCAATAGGAAGATTATCGGAATCAATATTAGAATCAATAAAGGGAGTTTCAGTGAGAGAAGAGTCATTATCAGATGGGTCAGTCGAGGAATCTAGAGCTGGAGTAGACGATTATGATGGACAAGGTGGGTATTGCACATGAGGACTTTTTGTTCTTTCGACTAGTGTAGGTTTTAAGTCAGTCCGTTGCAATCGGCGCAGCCGTTCTCCCAAATCACCACCAATGTCATGTGTGGTGGACCTTGTGAAAGTATCCTATTGCAATCCTTTATTTTAGGCAGTTTATTGAGATCGTATCGGGATCAAATCGGAATAGTATCGTGATCAAATCAGGATGTATGATACAAATCAAAGGTGAGAGAGAACCGGACACCATACAAAGGGGAGAAGAGAGCCGGACTATACAAAGGGATTACATTGCAACTGATGGTGTATTACTGAATACTCGGAATTTAAAATAATGAAACTATTACATCCTTAAATAGAGAAAAGCTATGCCTAAAAAAGGAAAAGATTACATCCTGATTTGATCACGATACATCCTGATTTGATCACGATACTATTCCGATTTGATCCCGATACGATCTCAATAAACTGCCTAAAATAAAGGATTGCAATAGGATACTTTCACACCCCCGCTCAAACTCATGATGCGAGCCCGGAGAGCAACGTGAGTTTGCCAAGAAAGTTATGAAGCCAAACGGTGCAATAGGGACCAAACCATTGCCAATACCAATCTGCGCTGAACAGTGCAAAGCCAATACCTAAACGATTGCAAATCCACTACCAGTGCCAATGCCAACATGCGAACTACGAACTGGGTTGAGAGAGATAGAGACCCAGTGTTCAGAAAATAATGCACCTACGAAATCAGACAGAGATACTGAAACAAAGTCAGGGAATACTGAGACAGAGATCAGAGGTATTTTCTGTGAGAGAGAGAGATTATGGAGGTAGAGGTGCAGAGGTTCAGAGCTCACGGATGCTCATACGAGCCATCAACAGAGATACCTAGAGAGAAAAATAGGGAGAACATAGAGAAAAGAGACAGATGCGCGCGCGCGCGCGGGGGGGGGGGGGGGGGTGGGGGACAGACTGCAAAACAGAGGAGACAGATTCATAAACTGGGCAAAAATAACCAAGAACAGTAAAAAAACAGAGTCATTGGAGGCTGCCGGATCTCTGGCGAGGGTCGCCGGAGACTGACGAAGCTCCGACAAGGATGCCAGAGTTCAGAGGAGTTCCAGAAAGTGCTCACAGATCAGATTTCTAAAGAGATAAGAAAAATAGAGGTCTTTGGAGGCTGACAGAGCTCTGGCGAGGTCGCCTGAGGCTAACGGAGCTCCAACATGGATGCCGGAGTGCTGACGGAGCTCTGGCAAGGATGCTGGAGTGCAGAGAAGTGCCCAAACATATTGGGCTTTGCAGATCTGAAGTTAACAGCACCAAAGAAGGCTGTTCGGAGGTCGACGAAGCTCCGGCGAGGGTCGCTGGAGGCCAGAGGCTACTGATGTTGTTGCTGGAAGTTGTTGCTGCTGCTGATGTTCAAAGAGAAAGGACAGAGATGCTGCTGCTGCTGGTGCGATGAAAGAAGAGGGAGGTTGCTGTATGGTACTGTAGAGGGAGGAGAGACAACTGATTGCGGAAAACAGTGATGGGAGGAGACTGATACAGGATCGAAAACCTGCTCTGATACCAGGATACAAATCAAAGGTGAGAGAGAACCGGACACCATACAAAGGGGAGAAGAGAGCCGGACTATACAAAGGGATTACATTGCAACTGATGGTGTATTACTGAATACTCGGAATTTAAAATAATGAAACTATTACATCCTTAAATAGAGAAAAGCTATGCCTAAAAAAGGAAAAGATTACATCCTGATTTGATCACGATACATCCTGATTTGATCACGATACTATTCCAATTTGATCCCGATACGATCTCAATAAACTGCCTAAAATAAAGGATTGCAATAGGATACTTTCACAGACCTTTTAGTAGATATAGGCTCCTCCTCACTAGGGTTGTCATGTGTGTCTGGTGTGGCTGCCCCTTCAGCAAACATGGGCTCCCCCTCAATATGAGTATATCAGGTAGACATCTCTTCTTGACTAGATTCCCTTGGAAGAGATGGAAGAGAGGGAGAGCGAGAGGGAGAGCGAGAGGGAGAGTAAAACGGCTCATACTCCCAAAAAGTGACATCCATAGGCGATAAAACTTTTTAGAGGAAGACTCGTAGCATTTGTAGCCCTTCTGGGTAGGGGAGTACCCAATGAAAATACATTTGTAGGCTTTAAGACCTAACTTGCCATCCGAGAGATGATGGGCATGAAGAAAACACACACAACCAAAATGTAGGGGCTGCCATGTGCTTTACCACTGCCAATCACATTCCCCGTATCCAGTTCCTAAAAATACAATGAGTAGGAAAAAAAGTTACTGAACAATTTGCAAAACGAGTAATATTACTAACAGACAGAAGGTGAGTAGCAAATTTTGGAATGTGTAGAACTGAAAAGAGAAACAAGGAGAGAGAATAGCGAACAGAACCTTTTCCCAAGATAACAGAGAATGATCAGCTGGCTATTCTGACTTTATCCTTACCAGAACAAGTAGAGTTAGAATCAAATACGGAGGAACAACCTGTCATCTGATAAGAAGCACTGGAATCTATAATTCGGGGAACAACAGAAGACGCAGGAAGTGCACTAATTGGGATAACTATGTGAGCAAAATTGAATCATGTGGAGGCTGTTGTGGAAGCGGAAGCTATGGTAGGTGGAGAATCAGCTCGAGCCATAAGGCGTCGGAGAGTCTGTATTTCTCCCTAACAAAAATCACCAAGATGATCAGAAGATGCTTGAACCCCAGTACTGAACCCAAAATCTTGCAAGGTGATAGGAACCAACTCCGAAACATGGGTCTGGGCCTGAGAACGCTCAAAGCCATGACCACAACCACCGTGTCCGCCCGGCATATAAGTTCCAACAAAAATCTTTGGTATGGCCGATGTTATTGTAATAGTCACAATTGAGAGACTCACGATCCCGAGGCCCACTACTAGCACTAAACTGGTACTTTTCACCCGATGAAGGGGTGGCAAGCAAGGCAGAACGATCAGAAGTAGGAGTATGCACCATAGCACTCCTCCGACTCTCCTCTTGCTAGACAATGGCGTAAGCCTCTTCCAAAGATGGAAACAGAACACGACCCAACACCTGTACGCGTATCTGATCATATTCCATATCTAGGCCAGCAAGCAAGTCATAAATTCGCTCTTTCTCTAATCTTTTAATCCAAATTGCAGAATCTTCAGTATAAATAGCCTGAAAGCCCTAATAGTGGTTAAACTCTTGTCATACTCCATTTAATCCCGCATAATACATA